>JASDQU010246559.1:1606-14884 GCA_032191745.1 Picea mariana
AGTTGAAAAAAAAAACTCGATCGCCACATCGTAGCTACAGTCGACACGACGCGCATCGACATAACTCTTTTTCCAATCCTACGCATATTTGATCCTTTGTCTTATAGTTTGCATTTAATCTTCTTATTCTTGGATCGCTTCCTATCCCACTAGGACCTTATCCTCAAGTCGATCCCAACTCAAAGGCGTCTGACACAGTCGCCCACAAAGAAACTCGAAAGGTGCCATCTTAATGGTGCTTTGGTAACTGTTGTTATAAATGAATTCCACCAGTGGAAAGAATTCTTCACAACGCTTTTGTTGGTCCATCATGTACATGCGAAACATGTCCTCCAAGGTCTAGTTCGTTCATTTGGTTTGCCTGTCAGTCTCCGGGGGATACGCAGTACTAAAGTTAAGTTGTGTTTCCAAGGCCTCTTGGAAACTAGTCCAAAATCGTCCAGTAAACATCGATCCTCGATCGGATATAATCCTCTTAGGCACGCCATGCAGCCTCACAATCTCACTGAAGAAAACTATAGCTATGAAAGGTTCCTGATGCGTAGTACGTATAAGAATAAAATGAGCACTCTTCGTCAGAGTGTCAACTACCATGAAAATCGAGTCATGTCTCCTTGTCGTCAATGGCAATCCAACAATAAAATCCATCGAAATAACCTTCCATTTCGATTCTGGAATAGCGTGTGGCTGTAGTAATCCTGCTGGATGTCTATGTTCGGCCTTTACTAGTTGACATTCTAGACATCTGGCCACATAGTTGACTATGTCTGCATTCATTCCTTCCCATAAGAATAAGGGTTTAAAGTCCGCCCTCATCTTTGTGACTCCCGGGTGAGCCATGTATACTTCTCTATGAGCCTCTTTTACGATCAAGCTCCTCAACTCGTCGTTCAGTGGTACGTAAATCCAATTTTTAAAATTCAATAATCCATCATCGTCAAACGTAAATCCTTCAAATATTGGTACCATCATTGTGTTTTGTTTGATAAAATCCTCGACCTCTTCGTACCAGTCATTTTCGTGTTCTAAAGTTAGTCTTTCACGTATTTTTGTCTAAAGAGGCAACACCGAAAAGATGCATGGTCTCTGAATCAATGCATCTGCTACTTAGTTCATTGTTCCTTTTATGTAAGAAATCTTGAAATTGTACTCGCTAAGCAGTTCCGACTAACGTTGTTGTTGCGCGTTCACTTCGCTTTGCGTAATGATGTGTTGTAGTCCACAGTGCTGCGTCTTTAGTTCAAATTTTCACCCAACAAGGTAGTGTCTCCAAACCTTCAAGGCATAAACAAAGGCTAACAACTCCATATCATGCATCGCATAGTTTTCCTCATTCCTTCTCAGCTTCCTAGAGATGTAAGCAATCACTCGCCCATATTGCATTAAGACTCCACCTAAGCCTTCCTTGGATGTGTCAGTGCATACCAAGAAGTCCACGTCTATGTCAGGGACCTTTAGTATCAGTGTCATTTTCAACAACTCCTTGAGCCTCCGAAATGCTTCCACGCATTTCTCGGTCCAAACAAACTTCTTGTTCTTCTTCTGCAATTCCATGATCGGATTTTCTATCTTCGAAAATCCCTCGATGAACCTTCGATAGTATCCTACTAAACCCATGAAGATATGCACTTCCAGGACGTTCGTCAACGCAGGCCATTCCATAATACCCTCGACCTTTGTTGGATCCACGACGATACCTTCGTCGGAGATGACATGCCCTAAGTTGTGAATCTTTGATTAATAAAATGAGCATTTGGAAAACTTCCCATACAATTGTACTCTCGCAGACACTGTAGTACCAAGCACATGTGCTCGTCATGCTCCTCCATCATATGAGATTAAATCAAAATATTGTTAATGAATACTTGGACGAACTTGTCCAAGTACTCGTGGAACACTCCGTTCATCAGACTCATAAATACCCCTGGGGCATTTGTTAGTCCAAATGGTAAAACAATAAACTTGTAATGTCCAAACCTCATCTTAAAGGCAGTCTTAGGGACATCATCCTCCTTGATCCGTAACTAGTGATACCCTGATCACAAATCGATCTTTGAGAACATTGTCGCACCCTTCATCTGATCAAACAAATCATCTATCCTTGGCAAAAGATATTGATTCTTGATTGTTTCCTTGTTCAATTTACAGTAGTCAATGCATATCCTCCACGGCCCATCCTTCTTTCGTATGAAAATAAAAGGTGCACCCCACGGTGACACACTTGGACGTATCAATCCCAGGTCCAACAATTCTTTCAGTTGAATTCTCCACTCTTGTAACTCCAGGGTCGACATATGATAAGGTGTTCTTGCTATCATTTCAGTCCCCAATTTTAGGTCTATAGTAAGCTCCAATTCCCTCTCCAGCAACATCCCAGTTAACTCCTCTAGAAATATGTTTGCAAACTCTCTCACCACTGGAAGGTGTTCTAGACCTTCCACTACTCCCTTCTCATTTAACGCAAGGATCGCATAAATCTTACATCTCTTGCACATGCTCTTCCATAACTGCAAAGAAGAGATAAACCTTAGGGAAACTCCCTGGTTCCGACCTACAATCACACATCTTTTTCCTTCATCATCGACCAAGATCAACCATTTCATCTTATAGTTGAGTATCGCCTCATGCGATTCCAACCAGTCCATACCAATCACGACGTCATAAGATCCTAAGATCGCGACGCACAAGTTGGCCCTGGGTGACAAACTCTCCCAGGTTAAGGGTACAACCCATAACCTTTCCTCCAACCTTCTGTTTGGCTCTCGAAGCCACTTCTACAAAGCTCAACTCATTCTGCTCAACTTCCTTTACCTTAATCCTTTTTAGCGCTGCACTAGAAATGGATACTCTCGGTAGCACCAGGATCAATAAAAATACTAAGTGTCTGGTCAGCGACAGTACCTGACGTCTCGGGCACAGTCGATTGGTGCTCTACCTGGCGGTCATTCACCGTTGCATGAATCCAATGGGCCTTGCCCAAATCTCCCATGGTAGTGGGTCCGACTGATCCAGATTCTTTAGTACTCTTCATTGGGCAGTCATGTTGGAAATGTGGCTCCTCACATTCCAACATTCTTTCTTCAATCCAGTAATCCTGGTACCCAAAGTAGAAGCTGAATTCTAACAATAAGTCCAAAATCAAACTCCTTGACCTTAAGGTACTGGGTAAATTGGTGCTGAGCGTACCGAAGCAACTCCAAAATGGGCCTTGTACTCGGGCACCATGTGACTACCTTGTCGCAAGGCGTCAAACTCATTAAGATGACGCTCAACGAATTCCTCAGAAGGATAACTCTCCTAGAACCATTCCTCGAATAGTTCCCATGACATGTTGTCGATGGCCATGTTCAAATGTTGCAGGAGCATATTCCACCAAGACGAGCACTCCATTTCAGTTGAAAGACCACCAAGAAGAACTTCATGTTGGAGGTCGAAATTGCGAAGCGTGAAGCACAATTTCTTACTCCACAATCGTGCCTCAACGACACAACCGTCCATGACACTCATGGAATCAAGAACTCAACTCTCTTGAGTTCTTGATGAATGATAATGGTACTCGATAGGGTGCAATGTGGACCCTCAGGAGTATAGGTGCCCTGGCCTCATCTCAATACCGATGGTGAATCAAGGGCCTTTGACCTTACCTGGAAGGGCCTTGTCAGACCATCAACATCCATTACAACAAGAGAATGAAGCCCAAGGACTTGTTCTTCCCCTTGGGGGTTCGACTCCAAGGGTGTGGGAACTTCTTGAGGCATCACACCTCCTTCATCAGCACCACATTGCGAACCTCAGTGGTGTCCTCTAAATTCAATCACCGCATGGACACGTTAAGGTTTTTAATTAACAAAAGCATTAAAACTCAAGGGTTTACTGTAGTGGAAATCCTGGTGATCCACAGTCGCAGGGTTGAACCAGCTCTTATACCATATGTAACGACCCCTTCGTTATGACTCCAAGTGAAGAAAAAAGTGCATAATTGTTTATTTATTTATTTTTATTTTTTTTCGATTCAAAGGCACGACAACAACAGTTGAACCACACAACCTAATGTCTAACTCATGAATGCAGATCATGCAACAGATAACAACGACTCAGTGCACTAGCCCAATGAACAACTGGGTGAAGCAAGCGTAAATCAAGGAGGAATCGACTACCCGCCTGACACAACACGACAATGCCTACAATCTAAGAAAAATCATCCACAATCACGACACAATGGCCTTGACAACCAATACTAGAACTTCTATGGTGTGCAAATCCAAACGCATTAAGGTGTTACATCCCAACACCACCAACAACTACAACGAATCAACGCACACAATGGGAAGCACAGAATCTGGCCACGTTATCATTCGCCTCTATCCAATAGGGCATGCCTGGATTCCCTCATCAGGAATCATGTCGTCACAAGTTGATGGGCATGACAGTAACCAAGGCGCAATACAACACGACCAGACCAAAAACCCAAGAAAGTTTAACTCGCTAGGAGACCGAATTAGCTGCCAATCACATGACGACTAACTCAATCACGCAATGACGAGTCAACAAGACGCAAGGGAAATCAGATGACTATAACCTTCATACTACACACTACAACCCTTACACAACAGTTCTATTGCAACCCTACATCGATCCGTACACATTAAAAGATCATTTCAACGATTAGTTCAAGGTAGTTATTTTCCAAATCCATTGTGAGATAAGTAATTCCCTAAGGAGAAATTAGTTATCTTTTAAATGAAACAAATATGAAGCATGTCCTTTAAAACAATAAGAACATTGTCCTTTAAGGCTAGACATGCTATCGTTTAAACTGACACGATAAATTAAAATTTCTATCTAAGGAACATATTTTAATTCGTTATCTTGGTAATCTATGAGTTGATATCAGAGTAATTGTTGTTTCATTAAGGTAATTATTGATGATCATACTGTAGTGAAAGGAAATCGTTGAGTAAAGCGAATATATGTTGAATTAATATCAAAGGATAAGCCAACTTTAAAACATTTCAGTGATCGCTAACATCAATGCTAAAAGATTCTCTAACAACAAGAAAATTGCTATCATATATCGCTACTTCATTCGCTGTCATACCCAGCCATAATGCAATTAATCTCTGCCAAACCAAGGCTAAATATTACCCAAACTTAAAGCTATTAACTACACCACATAATATCTGTCAAACAAAATTTGTCAACAATAAATAAATGCTCTCCAGTTTTCGGGCATATATATCATTGTTCCTTAATAAAAGGAAACTCTGTCAAATGCTCAAATTGCTATCTAAGGATTATATGGGCGGGATCACTGTTTACTAAAAAAAAATGGTGTCGTTGCTCATTAACACTAGATAACACTGTGGAAGCCATCATGTTGGGTTATTGCAGTCCATAATATAAGGCATGTTGTTTATCAAAAAGGTAATCGTTGTCATCAATGAATGATGTTTGTCTAGTAAAATTTATGTCAACAAATATAAAAATGTGCGGTCTATTAAATAAAAGTTGCCATCGGATATATATATATATATATATATATATATATATATATATATATATATATATATATAGGTTGTTCAACACTTCGATATTAAGATATATCTGTAATCACAACAAATTGTATTGAAAATACGTTGTCCCATATGTTGGCATCTATTTTCATGCTATCAATTCAACTTATAATATAATTTCATAGTGAACTAAATAACACTCATGACTTACTTTAGTGTATGAATTTCGTAGTGATACACATCCAAATGCAGGGTATCCCTATAGCTGCCATTGCGCATACCAAATTCCAGACAAAAGACTGAGATACCAAACACTGCCATTACATCTGCCAAATCGTAGTGGTTGTCCCAAGAATACACCTTCCGTACACAATAAACTGTTTTTAAAAATATGCTGTAAGAGTGAGATCGTATTACCATTATTTAATACAGAAAAAAAAAAACATTAACCCTGACAGTCACGTGTTATCAGCGAAAACACAGACGCATAGTGAGCAACCTTCGAAGCCAAACGTTAAGAGAAAATCGCAGGCAAAGGGTGAAAATCGCTATTAGGAAATTGTTGTGTTAGATCATACAAATAATTTATTGTGTGAGAGAAATGGAACGCGTTGTTTTCCAATTCAAACAACATAAAAAATCGCCTTCAGGATTTACTGTGTGAGAGAAATGGAATGTGTTGTCTTCCAACTCAACAATATAAAAATCACTGTCTTACCCCAAAGGAAGTCGCTATCAGTTCGTCTCTATTACAAAAAGGGAAATAGTTGTAATGGGCAACATTCAACACAACAATGCAACACAACCATCACTTAGTCAACGCAACTACTGCACATTCCTAAAACGCAATTATTACACAGTCTCAATGCAGCCCAAGCACAACCACAATTATGTAAAAATTTGTTGTCACTAGAGGGGTTAATCCACAGTCAATACGCATAATAACAAAAGTCTAAGATATT
Source organism: Picea mariana (assembly GCA_032191745.1). Classification (NCBI taxonomy): domain Eukaryota; kingdom Viridiplantae; phylum Streptophyta; class Pinopsida; order Pinales; family Pinaceae; genus Picea; species Picea mariana. The sequence goes on from JASDQU010246559.1 coordinate 8,082, forward strand.
AAGAAATACAACAATCAAATGGAAGGGAAATTTGAGTAAAAATGAATGCAACGCCAAGAGAGAATGTTATGTGAAAACGGAAAGCTGGCAGGTAAAATGGCTAAGGGAAGAGCTGGGTAATCACACAAAGTTTGGCGAGGTGAAGGCTGAGTAAAGACTTCAGGGAAACTAAAAGATAATCATATATAGTATAATGCAAAAGAAATCAACCACCAGAAACACAGATGTAAGCAATCACAACCAGGCGTAGGACAAACACTCAACCAAGAACAACCAATAGAGGTAGATGACCGGAAGGAACAAACTTCGCTCATAATCCATGCACAAAAAAGTAGGGTATTTGGATCCATAGGTATATTAACACTGAAGTGATGACCGTAGATCTTGCTCCTGGCCGACTACTCAGGCATGCACTGATGAGCTAGGGACAAAGGAAAAAATAAACCACAATCATCACAAATCAATAAACCATAGGACGGTCAAGACAGGCAGGGATCGAAGGCCATGGGAATCAATCAACATCAAGCTAAAGGCTATGGGGGAATTTCAGTCATCAACTGGAATGATAAGAAAAACATTTTCTTTTCCCAATTAAACATGCATAACTAAAAGCATAAATCATACTAACAGTCTACCATGTAGAAATAAAGAAAGCGTACCGTAGCCCAAGTTTCCCACTCTGAGTTGATGTCCCGCGCGCTCCGTGCAACTCCCTCTTGTCGATCGATGAGACTTCACTAGTACCTCCCAACCAAAGTTAGGGGTACTCTTCTTCCCCCTTAGCCCCCCGAGCCACAAAGGGGCCACACACACTAACCAGAGAATCAACTAGCTCCCAGCTCGCCTCGCAAGGCTGAGCTACCACTCCTCACTGAGTTGGGTAATTCAACTCCCATAAGCTAAGTCAGTCAAGTATAAATTTCTGAACCGTAATGTTACGCATAACAGAAGAGATCCATCATCCTTCTCCTCCCTCCATTATATAGAGTTTCGAAGTCCTTTAATTTCCCAAAATCCTATTTAATTTAAAGTTTAATAATTTAATCCATAAAAATCCTCCCCGTACAAGTGTCACCTATCCCCTTCTTTCCTCCATAAATTAATTTCATTAATTAATTAATTACCCATATTTCCCTCACCCACCTAAAATCATTCCTAGAATCGCTCCTAGGTGTCCCCATATTCCCTTACAAGTTTTAATGACTTTCCCCCTTATTAATTTACTAGTTGAGTTTAATTTAGAACGTTCTTTAATGCTAGATACCTTCCTAAGTTAGACTTTCTATTTTTTCCTTGTGTTTCCCCTTTTTTTTTTATGTTTCCTGCTTTTTCCTAGTTTCCTAATTATTTTATATTTCCCTCTTTCCCTTTTTATTTAAAACTCAATTTGGCAGGTGTAGAAAATTAACTTTTTCCCTTTTCCCTTTTTAATTAATAAATTTTAATTACTATAAGTGACAAAACAATTATTTCCCCTTTTTTAAAATTTTGTCCCCCAAAAGATTTTTATAAGTTAAAATAATTACTCACCCCCTTATCGACACATGATTAATGATGATTGTCATTTTTATTTTTATTTTTACAAACATATTTTTCTTTTACCGCAAGTTTCACGTAGACCTAGATTTTAATTTTTGAGGCTGGGCAACATTTTATTAGGGAAATTGTTTTAAAATTTTCTTATCACGTTATTCGTCCTAAGGCCATCTAGGTTTATTAATTTATTAATTAACAACACAACGTGCCCTTGAGGACACACTAGGTGCTCCAAGGGTGCCACTAGTCTCTTTCCATTTTTCTTGCGTGACGTGCCCTTTAGGATGCACCATGTGCTCCAAGGGTGCCACTCGCATCTTGACTGACTTGGTAGACATAAAAAAACCCTGGAGTCAATAATCCGCTAGGTGATCTTGTGGGAGACTAAGGGACTCTAAGGAATAAGGCCCCTGTCTTATTGCACGCCCCTTAGAATCATCGTGAACGAGTGTCGCAGTCTGCCCTCATGACATCATGGGTCCTCTCAAACTAGGTAATCGTTAACCTACAGTTCAAGCCACGGAGGGAGTGCTAGTAAGCTATGAAAGGGATGTTGTCCACAAATCTCCCTCAACATCTGGTAGTCGTGCATGACCCCTCTACTCCACATGTGAATATGGTCGGCAAGCTATCGTCAGCCTGCATCATCAATGAATCGTGTCAGAAATATATCCATAATCATATCATCTAATCAGATGCACAAATATCATATATACAACAATCAAACCCCAATAGTCCACTCCCCAAATCGATCCAGAGTCTGAGGGGTTCCATCGATGCCTCTGCATCCTCGAGGTCCACTATCTTGCACACTCAGTAAAACCGAGTCAATAGCACGTATCTATGTCAATGCAGCAAAACAACATGTCATCAACCCATAACGCCTCATAATCAAAATCAAATGCTTAATAGTATAATAATCCAGATCACTTGCGAGCAAGTGTCCTCAAAGAATAATTTCTCTCAGTACACAAGAGCGGGATGTTACATACACCCCCTCTTGGTCTAAACTTCATCCCAAAGTTTCACAGTATAAGTGTCGAAATAGTGTGTATCACAATATCATAAGTCTATCCATCAAATAAAAATGGAAATTGTTGGCGCATATCATATGCGTCCTCCCAGGTCGCCGAGTGTAGACTATAGTTGTCCCACTGGACCTTGACGATATATTGTTCGACGTCATAGCTGTCAAATGTGATGATTCAGGATGTGTATTGGCTCATTCGTGAGCGCCCCCNGCAGTCTTGCAATATAATTTCAAATGTTATTTACATTCATCGACCTTCTTCATAAGGTCCATTTACAGCACATATTCATGCTTATGAGTTTTTCCATAGTCCTTGGCCAGTTCAGTTATATTTACAATCTGGGGGAAACAGGGTGTTACAGGAAAATGTTGGCGCATATCATATGCGTCCTCCCAGGTCGCCGAGTGTGGACTATACTTGTCCCACTGGACCTTGACATGATATATTGTTCGATGTCATAGCTGTCAAATGTGATGATTCAAGATGCGTATCGGCTCATCTGTGAGGGCCCCCTCATCCGACACCTTCAAGGTGATCAGTCAAAACATGTGTAGGATCACTAATCATAGTGTCTCAAATAGAGACATGAAAGACTATGTGCATACGCCTCAAGAATTAGGCAAGGTTAGTCATTAGGCCACAGGCCTCTCTTTTACACCATCTCGTAGGATCCCACAAACCTAGGAGATAGTTTAGCCCCCTTTTTCCAAACTTGATCGAACTCTTAAGCGGTTTCAGTCGGAAAAAAAAAACTCGATCGCCACATCGTAACTACAGTCGACACGACACGCATCGACATAACTCTTTTTCCTATCCTATGCTTCTTTGATCCTTTGTCTTATAGTTTACATTTAATCTTCCAATTCTTGGATCGCTTCCGGTCCCACCAGAACCCTATCCTCAGGTCGATCCCAACTCAAAGGCATTTGACACGGTCGCCCACAAAGAAACTCAAAAGGTGCCATCTTAATGGTGCTTTGGTAACTGTTTTTATAAGCAAATTCCACCAGTTTCAAGAATTCTTTCCAACGCTTTTTTTGGTCCATGATGTACATGCGCAACATTTCCTCCAAGGTCTGGTTCATTCATTTGGTTTTCCCATCAGTATCTGGGGGATACACAGTACTAAAGTTAAGTTATGTTCCCAAGGCCTCTTGGAAACTAGTCCAAAATTGTCCAGTAAACACTGATCCTCGGTCGGATATAATCCTCTTATGCACGCCATGAAGCCTCACAATATCACTGAAGAAAACTATAGCTATGAAAGGTGCTTGATGCGTAGTATGCACAAGAATAAAATGAGCACTCTTCATCAGAGTGTCGACTACCACGAAAATCAAGTCGTGTCTCCTTGTCGTCAGTGGAAATCCAACAATTAAATCCATTGAAATAACCTTCCATTTCGATTTTGGAATAGCGTGTGGCTATAGTAATCTTGTTGGATGTCTATGTTCTGCCTTTACCTGCTGACATTCTAGACATCTGGCCAAATAGTTGAATATGTCTGCATTCATTCCTTTCCAGAAGAATAAGGGTTTAAGGTCTTCCCTCATCTTCGTGACTCCCGGGGTGAGCCATGTATACTGCTCTATGAGCCTCATTTACAATCAATCTTCTCAACTCGTCATTCGGTGGTATGTAAATCCGATTTTTAAACTTCAATAATTCATCGTCGTCAAATGTAAATCCTTCAAATCTTGGTACCATCATTGTGTTTTGTTCGATAAAATCCTTGACCTCTTCGTACCAGTCATTGTCGTGCTGTAAAGTTAGAGTATTTCACGTAGATTCGTCTGAAGAGGCAACACCGAAATCATTGTCATTCCTTTAATGTAAGAAATCTCAAAGTTATACTCACTAAGAAGTTCTGACCAACACCGTTGTTGTGCATTCAGGTCGCTTTGCGTAAAGATGTGTTGTAGTCCACAATGTTGCGTCTTTAGTTCAATTTTTCACCCAACAAGGTAGTGTCTCCAAACCTTCAAGGCATAAACAAAGGCTAATAACTCCATATCATGCGTCGCATAGTTTTCCTCATGCCTTCTCATCTTCCTAGAGATGTAAGCGATCACTCGGTCGTCTTGCATCAAGAATCCGCCTAAGCCTTCCTTGGATGCGTCACTGCATACCAAGAAGTTTGCGTCTATGTCAGGGACCTTTAGTATTGGTGTCATTGTCAATATCTCCTTGAGCCTCCAAAATGATTTCATGCATTTCTCGGTCCAAACAAACTTCTTGTTCTTCTTCTGCAATTTCATGATCAGATTTGCTATCTTTGAAAATCCCTCAACAAACCTTCAATAGTATCCTGCTAAACCCATGAAGCTATGCACTTCCGAGACGTTCGTCAGTGTAGGCCATTCCATAATAGCCTCGACCTTTTTTGGATCCACGGTGATACCTTCACCGGAGATGACATGCCCTAAGTAGTGAATCTTCGATTGATAAAATGATCATTTGGACAACTTCCCAAACAATTGTACTCTCACAGACACTGTAGTACCAAGAGAATGTGCTCTTCATTCTCCTCCATAATTCGAGAGTAAATAAAAATATCATTAATGAATACTTGGATGAACTTGTCCAAGTACTCATGGAACAACCCATTCATCAAACTCATAAATACCCCTGGGGCGTTTGTTAGTCCAAACGGTAAAATAGTAAACTCGTAATGTCCAAAACTCATCTTAAAGGTGGTCTTAGGGACATCATCCTCCTTGATCCGTAGTTGGTAATGCCCTAATCACAAATCAATCTTTGAGAACACCGTCGCACCCTTCATATGATCAAACAGATCATCTATCCTTGGCAATAGATATTGATTCTTGATCGTTTCCTTGTTCAATTGACGGTAGTCAATGCAGAGCCTCCATGACCCATCCTTATTTCATATGAAAATAACATGTGCACCCCACGGTGACACACTTGGATGTATCAGTCCCAGGTCCAACAATTCTTTCAGTTGCATTCTCCACTCCTATAACTCCAGGGTTGACATTCGATAAGGTGTTCTCACTATCGTTTCAGTCTCCGGTTTTAGGTCTATAGTAAGCTCCAATTCCCTCTCCAACGAAATCCCAGGTAACTCCTCTAAAAAGACGTCTGCAAATTCTCTCACCACCGGAAGGTGTTCTAGACCTTCTACTACTCCCTTCTCATTTAATGCAAGGATCGAATAAAGCTTACATCCCTTGCACACGCTCTTCCGTAACTGCAAGGAAGAGATAAACCTCGAGGAAAATCCCTGGTTCCGACCTACAATCACGCGTCTCTATCCCTCATCATCGACCAAGCTCAACTATTTCATCTTACAGATGAGTATCACCTCATTTGATTCCAACCAATTCATATCAATCATGACATCATAAGATCCTAAGATTGCTATGCACAGGTTGGCCCCACGTGAAAAACTCTCCCAGGTTAAGGGTATAACCCATAACCTTTCCTCCAACCTTTTGTTTGGCTTCCGAAGCCACCTCTACAAATATCAACTCATCCTGCTCAGTTGCCTTTACCTTAATCCTTTTTAGCGCTGCACCAGAAATGGAAACTCTCGGTAGCACCGAGATCAATACAAATACTAAGTGTCTGGTCAACGACATTACATGACGTCTCGAGAAAAATTGTCTGGTGCTCTCTCTGGCGGTCATTCACCGCTGCATGAATCCGATGGGCCTTGCCCAAATCTCCCATGGTAGTGGGTCCAAATGATCCAGATACTTTAGTACTCTTCACTGGGCAGTCGCGCTGGAAATGTGGCTCCTCACATTCCAACATTCTTTCTTCAATCCAGTAATCCTGGTACCCAAAGTAGAAACTGAATTCTAATAATAAGTCCAAGCTCAAACTCCTTGACCTTAATTTTCTGGGTAAATTGGTGCTGAGCATATCGAAGCAGCTCCAAAACGGGCCTCGTACTCAGGCACCATGTATTTTCCTTGTCGCAAGGCGTCGAACTCATTGAGCTGAAGTTCAACAAATTCCTCAAAACGATACCTCTCCTCGAACCGTTCCTCGAACATTTCCCATGACACGTCGTCGACGACCATGTTTAAATGTTGCAGGAGCATCTTCTACCAAGAAGAGCACTCCCTTTCAGTTGAAATACCACCAAGCAGACCTTTATGTTGGAGGTTGAAATCGCGATGCGTGAAGCACAACGTTGTTGAAATAATGTAACTGCAAAGTGTATTCTTATTATTATTGATATATTATTCATAGGATCAATCCCCATTG
>JASDQU010246561.1:4069-16629 GCA_032191745.1 Picea mariana
AATCCCATTTCTTCACCCCTGTGAGCATCACCCGATGCAATGAGTGCTAAGTGGACTATTCAAATCATGAGAATTATTGGTCAGTTGAGACTAATACTCATGAATATGGGTCATAGATTAATGAATTACACTACGCAGTTAATCCCAAAAATAATATCTAATATCTTGCACTGCGAAAGCCCCTATATACTTAAATAGTGTTTTCTCCTTTGTTTTGTCCTCGAGGAATTGTGTAGGATCCATGCCCCATGATGGCATCCCTCTGATGTGTGAAATGAGATCTATTTCTATTGAGATGAGTTGTTCCAGCCACAAATCTTCACCTTGTGTGACCGCCATCAATTGCTTGACGCAAATGTTTGCATACTAGCCTCTTCCAAAGTGTGGTAGGTCCAACAGACTTAAGATCCCAGTTTTGGCCAATCCTACTACCCATTGGACTGGTTGATGAATTGGTTCCCCAAAGGGATCTACACCCATAGTCTGTAGGTATACTTTCTTAGCGAACTCTGGGAACTCGTGTATGTCTGTTACATCATGATGTGAGTAACTTAATTTTTCTACATAACCTAACAAATATGATTTTACCCGTACACTTTCTAGATGCGCGGAAAAACAATTGTTGCGATGGGTTGTCTACGTGGTGACCTAGGTACCTTATGCTTATCCTTTTGTGGTGGTGGATGACTCGAGGTTCCATCCTCCATTGCTTGTTCTTTGGAAACCTACTTTGTTCGGCCAGTGACATCCTCCACTTCTCCCTCATGTGGTTGTTTCGACACGGTTGTCTATGATTCTTCTGGCATGACCATTTCTTCCTGTTTTGGAGCTATCTCATTGACTCTCGGAGCTTCTATGGGTTTCTCTGGTTGCACTTGGTTTCCTACGTCCTCATTCTATCACCCATGCCCTTCTTCTGTCCTATCGATTTCCATGCCCTTAGGTGTTGTCTATTGGCTTTCTTCTACCATGAGTATTGGGATTCCTGGTGTAGTATCCAGTGATGGTATTTCGTCCACATTGATGACTTCTGGCGGTGGAGATGGTTGTTGTTTTCTTCCCTGTGACTACGTTTGTGCTCTGGTCCTAAATCTAGGTTTTCTGGAAGTATGGCTCGGGTATCCCTGTTTAGGTGGTTCCATGGTGGTAAAAAATTGTCATTCAACGATATCAGTAGCCTTTGCAACCTCTGCAAACTTCACTCCCTGTTGCGTCTTCTCTATCGTTCTAGGCCTTTTCCAATTTCGCAGTAAGATTTCCAGCCACGCGTCCTTGCTTTGTATGGGCGTTGTTTGAAGCTTGTCGAAGACATTAATGCGATTATGGATTCAATGAACCATCGGTTCCTTCTTCCTTTCCATTAATTTCCCTCATCGTCTCCAGTTGGCACGATTAATGCAACGTCCCATGAGTCGTTTTCGACATTCAATTCCGCTAGCCTTCATCACTTAATGGTTATTTTATCATAGCCACATTTCCCCTTTTTTTTTTCTTTGAACTGACCATTGGACTTGTCTTCCTCAGGCTCATACTACTGAGTGTGTGTACTCCTTCCCCTTTCAGCGCATTGTGTCATTGTTGGTATCTTTTTTTTTTTTTTTTACTACGCAGTGTCTTTCAAGTTGTGGGNAAGTCCTTCAATTGTATGGCTCCCCCATCTATAACAATTTTTACTTCATATGGTCCTAACCAGTGCATTTTGAGTTTTCTCGGGTGTTGAATGGATTTACTGTCATACATCAACACTAAGTCGCCTGCCTTGAAAGTTTTCTTCTTGATATGTCTGCCATGCCAATATTTGTCCCTTTATTTTTGAAATTGTTGGTGGCACACTGTTAGGATCCTATCTTCCTCCATGATCATCAATTGATTCAACGCCCTGTCCTGTACTGCGCCTCATTCTGTCATGTTCATAATTGCATCTACTCGTAGACTGGGTACCAGAAATTCTAATAGCACCACTATTTATTTTCCATATACTAGTCTCAATGGCATGTGTTCTGTTAACTTCTTGCATGTGGTCATTTATTCCCATAATACTGCTAGTATTTTCAAGTCCCAATCGTCCCTATTGACATTACAGATCTTTGTCAGTTCATTCTCAAAGATTTTGTTAAATGCTTCTAATGTTTTGTTTTCATGTGGATAATATGGTGTAATCTTTTGATGATGGAATTCAAACTCCTTAGTCATATCCTTGATGGTACTATTAATGAAATGAATGCCTTGGTCGCTCATCAAAATTCTTGGGAAACCGAATCTAGTGATCACTTGTTCAAATAGAAAGTGTGATGTTGTTTCTGCGCTGCAATATTTGACTGGTGCTACTTCTGCCCATCTTGTCAGGTATTATGTCACAGTGATAATGTACCTTGCTCCTATCCTCTTTGTTGGTGGGTTAATTAGTCCGACAAAATCTATTGCCCATTTTTCGAATACCTGCAAAGTTACCTATGGTCGCAATGGCATATCGCCCATTTTATTGGGTTTACCAACCCTCTGACAGATGTCACATCTCTGGCAGTACTCTTTCGAGTCTCTATGAATGGTCGGCCACCATAGTCCTGTGCACAATACCTTCTACATGGTAGTTTTTCCTGCATAATTTCCTTCTGCTATTCCCTCATGGGCTTCTACTAAAACCCTTGGTCTTTCATGTTCTAGCACATATCTTTGCAAGATGCTATTTGCACCATTTTGTATAAGTGTCCTACAATCAACTAATAGTCTACAGCCTGGACTACAAGGTTTTTCTTCTGCGCGGTGTTATATTCATGTGGTATAGTACCTGTACTCAAGTACTAGATGATGTATATAAATTATTCATCGACGATATGAACTGAAAATAGCTGTGCGTCCAGAAATTTGTCCTCTAAAATTGCAGGTTCCTCTTGATTGGTGACCCTTGATAGGTGGTCAGGTCCTGCATTCAACTTCCCTGGCTTGACTATTACTTCAAAATCAAATTCTTGAAATAGGAGTAACCAACGAAAGATTCTCCCCCCCAACACTGGCTTGTTGACTAGGTACTTAAGGCTGAGTGATCTATGAACATATTAAAATGTTTTCCTAGTAAGTAATGTATGAACTTTTGCAGTGCGTAGACCATATCTAGGCCTTCCCTCTCTATAGTTTTGTAGTTCATCTCTGATTCTGACAGTTTCTTGCTCACGAATGTTATCATATGATCCAAATCACCTACTCTTGGCTATGCCATAATAGCTCCAAGGGATATGGCTAATGCATCTACATGTATGTGGAATGTCTTCTCCCAGTCTGGGAATACTAGTATTGGTGCGGTGACCATTTTTTCTTTCAGTATATCCAGACCGTGTTGACAATCTTTATTCCACTAAAACTTTGTATCTTTCCTTAACAATTTCTCCATTGGTGCGGTGACCTGTGCATACCCTTTTATAAATAAATTGTAGTATTCTGTGTGTCCCAATTTCACTCTTAGTTGAAGAACTGTTTTTGGTGGTGTTAGGTTAACAATTACTGCAATTTTTGCAAGATCTACTAGTAAACCTTTCTTGCATACTATATGGCCCAATAGTATCCCAAACAGTGTTCCGAAGATGCAATTATTGATGTTTAATGATATATGGCACTGCCTACATATTTCTAACATCATCCTCAAGAGCTCTACATGGTCTTTCAACAAACTATAGACTGTCCAATCGTCCAAGTATACCTCTAGAAACTGGTGGATAAATTCCTTAAACACATTTGGAAAATATTTTTGGTTCATTCTTCAATCCCAACGACATGACAATGTATTGGTAGGATCCCCATTTTGTAGAAAACATGGTCTTGTATCTATCTTCTTGTGCTATCTTGATCTAGTGGTAGCCTGAGAATCCATCAGTGAATGAGTAAACTTTGTGTCCCCCTACGTTCTCCAACACTTCATCCCTGAAAGGTGTAGGGAATGGGTCATGTAGGCATGCATCGTTCAACTTCCTCAAGTTGACACATATTCTTATCTCTCCTTGTTTTTTCTCCTGAACTACCATCAGGCTTATCCATTCTGATTCTTCCACAATTTCTATGATTTCGACTTCGAGCATCCTGTCGATCTTAGCTTTGATTTTTTTCTTATATATCCCGTTTAGTTTGTATGGTCATTGTTTAATTGGTCTTGCCTTAGCTCTGAGTGGTATCTTCATTTATCCTAGGTCTCCCTCTATGCCTTTCATTTCTGTAAATAGGAAATAGGTCACTGTACTCACATAGTGACTCTGTTATGATTTCTACTATTTGCTCATCCCAATAATCTCCAATGCTGGCCATTTTGGGATTATCAACTGTCCCAATATTGAATTTATTCACCTTGATCGACACAACAATTACTTATGTTTCTAGAGGTGGAACTTCCACTTCTCTCTCACCTTCAGCCTCATCAATCTGAATATCGTGCGGATCGTCTTCATCTAGTATTTATTCTTGCAAATGGTAGCATGACAACATTTCTTTCATTGTTTGTCTCTTCCGATGTTGTTCCTCTGTTATGAGTTCAAATTCAGGTTCTTGAATGAATATCACCCCTCTTATTTTTTTAAGTGTTGCATCTATGTTGGGGTTCTCATGCTCGAATGAGAAAGTGATTGTAAAATTTTGTTGCAATACTCTCTAGCTCAAAGTTCCTCTACGTAGTTTCTGCTCGGTATACCAGTTTGTTGGTATGCCTTCTAAGGTATGTAAGAAATGATGAGGCCATTCCTCTAGGGGTGTCATTTTCCATAGCTCTCTACACTTCTCCAAGAGTTCCACTGGTGCCCCTTGTCCATCGTACTTCTATTGATGGTTGTTTTTTTATTCTATGCTAAACCTTATGTGTAGTAACTGCTTACATTGGTACCAATCCTTGATTGTATTCTTGTGTGCACCCCACCATCTTGCAGGTGTGGCCTTGAATGCTATATCGAGTGCTGAGAGTCTCTAATTCTGTACCACTTCATCTTCTTAATGTGTCAAGAATGTTTCTAGATCATTTACCCCATGGAAACTAGGTGGTTCCCTTATCTCTGTACCTACCCATCATACTGCGTGGTCTATTCTTGTGCATCTTCTTGTGGAAACTTCGTGTATCCTTTGTTGTCAGTTCTCTAAACCTATATCTAAGCCTGTCGCACATGAATTAATTCTCCGCCAACTGAGTATCCCATCTGCAGTTGGGTTTAAGTAATCCTCATCACACGTAGTTGTTCTGTACAACTGGATGATTTCCTCCAAGTCCAAGCAAGTAGGCTCTACAAACCTTTCCCCTTCCGATGGGTCTAATGGTGCAATGAACCTGTATTCTCCTAATTCAAATTTCATTTTTCATGTCTTTAAATTGATTATGGCCTGGTTATCGAATGCCCAATCCAGTCCCAGTAATGATGGATATGTTGTTGTGTCGTCCACTATTTCAATAACTTTGAAGTCTGCTATAGTGTGCACTCCATCCAGATCTGCTGTCACTCCATTCAGTCTACCAATTGGTAAAACTTTGTGTTGGTTTGCTAGTTCCATCTAAACGGGTCAATATCCTAATGTGGGCTCTCCCATACATAGCCATGTCTTTTTGGGTAATACATTGACTTTAGATCCTAGATCCAGTATGATATCTCCCATGTTGAAATCTCTAATGCTGGCATTCAACCTGAACTCCCTACTTATTCTTCTCCTTGTATGTAAGTGATTGACTGTCTTTTGTTCTAGTTTTCTGTCTATCTCTATGCTACATATTTCTAATATATTTTGCAATATTTTGACAAAGGATGGATCATTTAATATTTTTATGCATTATTGAAAAAATCCCTTGATTGTACTTACTTGTCCCAGAAGCTGCATTTCCTTGGTATGATCCAGCGATGGAGGCATATCATACTGTGGTACTTCCTTTCTCTTCTACGCAGTTGAAGTCAACGTGGTGTCTGGCTTCAGAAATTCTTGTCTATCTTGCTTAAATGTTTTCTTCTCATTCTGTGTGTCAAACTGTTTCCTTGGTTCGACATTCTTCTTCACCCAATGGTGATGTACTAGCTCTTGATAGACTGCATCATTTTCTATTTTATCTCCTCCACGCATAACTATGTTGATGTTTCATCCTTCATCACTTGCTTCAGCTGAAATTCATTGAACATTCTGGTTGTTTTGATTCCTCTTTTCCTAGATCTTCCCTAGTAAGATAGGACATGCTTTCGTGTCATGATCTGATGTGCGACAATACATACAATTCATTGGTGGAAGTGTGCATTCTCTTGCATAATGTCCCGGTTGTTGATAGTTGTGACATACCACTAGTCATCTACCTCTTCCAAAGCCTCCTCTTGCTCGTCCTTCACCTCTGTATCCAGTTCGATCTCCTCTCGACGCGTTATACTAAGGTGGCTAATTGTACTCTAGCTGTGTGGTATTATATGGTTGTTGTGCAGTATTATACTGCTTCTACACAGTGTTTTATGGGGCTAGTACTTGGTTATACTGATGTGCAGCTTTCCCGGTCATCATTTATGCCTGCACCCTATATGCATCTTATGTTCTTTCTCTCATCAAGTCCATAGTTATACAATATTTATCGCCATGGCCCACTGACTTGCAAAAGTTGCAATATGAACTCTTTGGGACTGTCTGGTATTTCTACATCATTGGACAGTGATATGGATCATGGCCTGGTTTCTTATAGATTTCTCATCATAGTCCTCCTGTTGGTAACAGATTTTGCATTCCTGTTTCCATATACTACACGAATGTTGGACATTCGTTCTTATGGTCTCCTTCCGTCCTGCATGTGGTACACCAAACAAATTGTTGTTTGTCCTACTTTTGTTCTGGTTTAGTTGGAACGTTAAGTTCTTCAAATACTCCTTCAGTTCTTCAATGGCTAGATTTGTCTTCTGATATTGGTTTTCTTCTAGTTGCAGGGCTGCCTGCAAAGCCTCTGCATGTGTCTAAAACTTTTGTTGTCACAGTGGATATTTCAAGTGAGGTAGTAGTGAATTGACGAAAAAGTGCCTATGTTGCATATCTGTCATGAGATATTTCAATTTCCCTTTTATTCATTTGAATCTCTGGTCAATATCCAATACAAATTCTCCTGGTTTCTATCTAATTTCTATCATCTCATTCATGTACTGGTCCTCTGAATTTGGCTTCTAAAAATCATTTATCAATAACTTTTTGATGTCCACAATTTTTTTGGTTGTCCCCAGTGGATTGTTTGTAGCTAAACTCATATACCAATCCAGTATGTGATCCCTTAGTGTAATCTCTAGCTAAGAAATTTTAGTGTCCTCGTTTGTGATGTGTTTTTCTTCCCAGATATTCTCACAGATAAACAAGTGTTTTTCCAAGTCTTCCGACGCTTCTCCTTTGAATTCTGGTAACATGATGGTGGGATCGTGTCCGACCATCATGAATGTTGTACAACTACCTCTGCGTAGTGTAGATACTTGAATAGTGTTTCTTGAACTGGCTCCTCTAGTTTTTGTTCCTTGTGTAGATGTACTTCCTGCTGTCTTTCTTCTCCCGAAATTTGGTTGTCTAAATGGTGGTGTTATTTTTGGTGTGTTAGTCATACATGGGTTTATGGGTTCCACACTGACATTAATATGGATAGGATTTATACCTTCACTTCCCAGTCTTGGACCTCTCATCTTCCTCTCATATGTTTCGTGCAAGATTTCCTCAATCTTCTCCACAGCCCGGAGATCCTCTACCTCCTCTTCTTCACTTTGCAAGACTTCCCTCACGGCTACGACTCTCTTCTTTTTGTTCACATTATATTGGTAAGGTACTCCACTAGGCATATTTCTAGTTGTCACCATGATCCGCTTGATCTGGTCGTCGTTCATCATGATTGGGTCCAAGGGTTCCTACTTATTTCCTTTATCCACTTCTCCTTCCATTTCTCCTCTTTATGTCAGTGCTTCCCCCCTTCCCCCATGCACACCGGGAAGTTTAGTTGTTTGATTCCATTTCCATTAAACCTTTGTTATAAAGAAGTATCTTAATAGAAGTATACAGTGATCAGATATACCTTCCTCGAGGCCTGCATAGAAACTCTTGCTCCACTATGATGTACGACTTCACGGTATCTACTGCAAATTCTATTATAAATCCTGTTACAATACTGTCAAGCCAAAAATCTACTGCGTGGGTGAATTTGTTATTTACCTACCATAACTTCTCAATCTAAACTAAGGTCCACTCTAGCTGTCAGATTCGGTTTGTTGCGTGGTTATCCTTCAACCTCAATATCCACTCATGCAATAAGTGTGGAAAATCACAGAAAAATACTTCATGTAAATCAGTAAACACGTACTTCTCAAGGTATTTGTGCAATGTTACTCTAGGGTTTTTGTTATCTTTCTATGCAAACTCCAACTCCTTTATCTTCATCCAGATTTCAATCTCTGCTTTTGTGGGATTCCACGGTCTCAACATCCCCTTCTAGCGATGCATTCTAACCTTCTTGTTGCCTGATTCAATATTCTCTTGACCCGCCTTCTGCATATCTTACTTATCTTTTAACAGATTTTCAGCAGATCCCATATACTCAATCCTATAATGTTCCAACCAACAATGGAACCATTTGTTGGTTTATTATCCAATTTATACCTTTAACATGATTGACCCAGGGTCCATGTCTACTGGGGTTCCAACAAAGCCTCTAAAACTATTGACCCTCCTAGTAAACCAGAAGGCAACACAACACACAAAGTGCACTACACAATCTCACCCGAGATAGTATTAATGGGTGACTGCAATACCCAGGTCTTTGCAATTTAGGATTGAGTGGGGATATGAGAAGTGTGCACTAAGGGTTCTATTTAACTTATTCAAGCAATATATTGTCATTCACGATTATGCATGGAATATAATCAACTCATTCATTCAACATGTTAATATCTACTCAAAAACAGTAAAGAGACATAAGCATTCAATCACATAACACCTATTTTACCATGGTTCACCCCCTCCTAGGCTACGTCCACAAAGATCTATCTCTTAAGCTCTTCCATTATGGTAGTTCCAAAACTACAGCGTCGCCCATTTTACAACTCCTCTAAGTCAGGTCGAGATCTATTATGAGGCAGACTAGATCACCCCAGGCTCCTCATCCTGTGATCTAACCCTCAATATCTATCCTTCTTACTCCCCTACATCTCAACAACTTATAAAAAGTTATTGGATTATAGTAGTGTTTCCCCAAAAATCCATTAAAAATATCTCTTTATCTCCGCTCTATCGAATCTCTAAACCTTACTCTCTTCTCTGCTATGAGAACTAGGTATCTATATTTATATTTTCATGTCTCATTAGACATTACAATGTACTACAAAAACACTAACCCTAAGGTCGTTAGGTCTTCCATGCATGTGCGTTTGTTTATCTTCCTTCCAGCTGTCGCTTTCCTTGTGCATGCCTTCCTTCCCAAAATGTTCTTTCTTTCCGCTTGGGCTTGCTTCCAACAAGCAGTTATTTCATGTTCCACACCAGAAATGGAACAACCTATAACATCCATCTAGAATAACATTACCTACAAATACACTAATATTCATGTCTTTATATCTTAACCAAACTTGAGTCCCTTAACCATACTATTGGGGCTACCAGAATTGCTTCAAGGGTTGACATCAATGACAACCAACCTAATTAATCAACAATCTCCCCCTTTAGCATTTATGGAAACACTCTAATGCAAAACTGAAGTCCTATTGCTCATGATCCCCATGTGACCATCACTCCCCCTGGAAACATGCTTTTGTGCTCTCTCTCCAATCATCTAACTATCTCTCCATGCATCTGATAAATCTCTCCCCTTTTGACATCAATGACAAAGGTAAATTCATGCCGGGGATGCTCCCTTTGACTGAACTCTCCCAAATTGAACTCTCATATTTATGTTGCTTCCTTGTGTAAATATAAGACATATAAGAATAGAATTCAAAATTCATTATGGGGAAAAACCTATACTAAGTTTATGGCAAAGATACAAAAACTCTTCCCATGGAAGTGGTTTTGTAAAGATGTTTGCAATCTGTTCTTTTTTCCCAACATACTCAACTCGAATGTTCTTCTATGCAATTCATTCCCGTAGAAAATGATACTTTATTGGAATGTGCTTCATCTTGGAGTGCATGATTGGATTATTTGAGATATTGATGGCACTAGTATTATCACAATATATCGGAATGGGCTCATCATACTCAACATGTATATCTGTCAAAGTTTGTTTCATCCATAGAACCTATGTACAACATGTTGATGTTGCAATATACTCTTCTTCTTCTATAGACAATGATACTAATGATTTTTTCTTTCTTATCCAAGATACCAAACACTCACCCAAGTAGAATGTTGTTCCACTTGTACTTCTTTGGTCATCAATGCAACTTGCCCAATCTACATCTGTGTAGGCAATAAGTGATAGATCATTTCCTTTTGGATACCATAATTCAAACTCTTATGTACCCTTGATATATCTGAATGTCCTCTTTACTGCTAGAACATGTGATTCATTTGGTGCTTCTTGAAAACGTGCCACCTGTCCAACTTCCTGGATTACATCTGGTATGGATGATGTCACATAAAGTAAGTTTTCAATCATTGACCTGTACTATCTCTTAGCTATAAAATTTGAATCATCATATTTACTTAACTTACAACTGGTCTGCATAGGAGTATTGACTGGTTTGCAATATTTCATTCCGAACCTCTTTAGCATTTCTATGATATACATGGTTTGAGAAATAAAAATTCCTTGGTTGATTTGACATACCTGAAGACCCAAAAAGAAGGATAATTCTCCAAGTAGTGACATTTCAAATTAATTATGCATATCCTTTGAAAATTTCTAACTCATCTTGTCATCATCACTTCCAAATATAATATCATCAACATAAACTTCAATTAACAAAATACTATCTTGATTTACCTTACGGTATATGTTGTTGTCTACATTTCCTTTCATGACCCCTTCATGTTGTAAATATTTGTCCATTCTTGAATGCCATGCTCTAGGGGCCTGTTTGAGACCATACAAGGCCTTCTTCAACCCACAAACACAATTTTTATTTTCTAACAACTGAAATCCTTCTGGTTTCTTAATGCAGACTTCTTCTTCTACATCCCTATTTCAGGAGGTTGATTTCACGTCCATCTGATACACTTTAATATTCTTGGAGCATGCATAAGCGAGGATCAATCTGATTGCTCCCATTCTGGACACTGGGGAAAACGTATCTTTAAATTCGTTACCTTCAACCTGAACATATCCTTTACACACCAATATAGCGTTGTTCCTGGTAACTTGTCCATCTTCATTCAATTTATTTATGAAGACCCACTTTGTGCCTATCACATTCTTGTACCTTGGCCTTAGAACCAATTCCCAAGTTTCATTCTTCTCTATCTGATCTGACTCTTCATCCATGGGTTTTATCCATAATTCATTCTTGTTTTCTTCCTCAAAAATGCTTGGCTCAATCGAAGATAAGAGTACTAGGTGTAGTTGTTCTAGTGAATGGATTTTTCTTCTAGTCTCAACTCTTGCATCTATGTTCCCGATGATATGATCTGATGGATGATTCTTCTGTATTTTCCTGCTAGGTTTCTTTGGAGGTACTTGAATATATTGTTGTTCTTGTTCTTTTGTTTCCAACTACTCTTCTTCATTTTATTCTTCTTCTTCTACTTCTTCTTCCTTTGCTTCTTCTTCATGAACCTATTCTATTGAACACTTTTCTTGTTCCTTTATTTTTTGTCCACTTGTCTCATCAAAAATCACATTGATGCTTTTCACAATTTTTTTGAGCCTTATATTGAAACATTTGAATGTTTTCCATGTGATATAGTACCCAACAAGTATGCCTTTGTCCACACGAGAATTGAACTTTCTCATTCTTCCATCTTCTCTTTTGATGTAGCATTTGCTTCCAAAAACTCTGAAGTGCTTCACATTTGTTGGTCTTACTTTCCATAGATTGTAGGTATTTTTATCACTTTTGTTTATGAGCATTAATTTGTTTTGAATGTGAACTAATGTATGCATTGCATGTGTCCGAAATACGTCTTTCAACTTGGAATCCATTAACATAGTTCAAGCCATTCCATGTACTGTTAAGAACTAAATATCAATATAGCATAGAAAAACCTCAGAAAAAGTACTCAACGCCTTGAAAAAGAGATAATTTCAGATAATAAACCTCTTCGAGGGAGCAACCTCCTTTTACCCCACTTAAATGTTCAAGCACAAGATGATTCAAAATGAAAATGTCTCCTTGGTATATATAGGAGACTAGGAGGTATAATTACGACTAATGGCCTAAAGTCGACATAAATAAAAAAACATACTAATATAATATGCCCCAATTAAGGGCTAATGAGCCAATATTAGGGCTTAACATATCCCTCCCCTTGAGAAAAATGTTTTCTTCAACGCTTGAGTAACTCTGGATGCTTTTGTATAAAAGACTCATCTTCCCAAGTGGAATCTTCAATCAGTAGTTTCCTCCATTTAATGAGATACACTGAAATGGATCTATTACTCAATTGGAAAATTCTTGTGT
>JASDQU010246562.1:0-16668 GCA_032191745.1 Picea mariana
CACTTGCTAGTAATGCTTCCCAATTTGTTACTCTTGTTTCTTCTTAGATGCATTCTTCCCATAGGCTGTCGAACTTCAGCTTCTCCTTTCTAGCACATATCGTCTGAATGAAAGAATCCAAAGGTATTGTGAGACCATTTAGGGTCGTCATTATGATTTCATATTCATCTATGGTATCTCCAATTGCTTCTAGTTGTTCTTTGAATTATGATATTCTGGAGAAGTATTCCTGAATCATTTCTCCTTTATGCATCCTTGTATTCTTCATTTGAGTTCTAAGATTCATCTTCCAGTTTATGTTCTTTCCTTCATATAGTCTGTTCAAGGCATCAAAAATTTCTTTTGGGGTCTTCTTAGATGACACATAAGGGATCATATGGTCTTTGATTGAATCTGCAATGATTATTTTGGCCCTTATTGTGTCCTTTTGATGCTTTGCCTTTTCTACAGCATCTTCGGGTTCCGATAATTCTTCCTTGACAAATCTTGCTAGGTAATTCTCTTCAAGAATGAGTCCAATCCTATACTTCCAAGCACGGAAGTTTTCCACTCCTTCTAACTTGTCAACAAGCTTAATGCTCCCAGACATCTTTACCTGGAGCTAAGAAAATGACCGAAAAATGAAAGTGCTCAAACTAAAAAATTGAACTTACCAGGAGATGCGCTTGGCTGAGGTGAGCTACCTGGTGTGTTTGGATATGAGAAAATCCAACTTTTTCCCCTTCAAATATGATCTGCAGATTTTTGGACTGGTACTTCTGGTACCTCTGGTACGCTGGCACTTCTGGTACTAGTTTTCTGGTACTTCTGGTACTTTGTGAAACTAGGGTTTCACTTTCTGAGAGATCCAGCCATTGAAAAGGTGTGACGATGGTGCCAAATTGATCCTTAGAGGAGGGTGCAACTTTCTAGATAGTTTTAGGGATGAAAAGGTTCACTTTTGAAAAAACCCTAATTTGCAAGTACTAAAACAATGATGTTTTTCTCTTGCGAAAGATGCTTCCTTCAACTTGGCTCTGATACCATGTTAATGTTTAATCCATTATTATAGATGTTTTCATTTCATTAGATAACAATAGCATAATCCAAGATCAATAAGAAATACACAATCACAAGAGACACAACATTTATCCTGGGAAACGCTCTAGGGGAAGAAAACCCAGCAAAAATTTGTTAATATAGATAGCCAATACAATGACAAGAGATCTCTATGCTAAAATAGAAAGTCCTCTCCAAGATATGTGCCACTCTCTCTCTCCTTTGCCGGTAACAAATCAGAACTTGTCTCTCAAACTGAGCAAGTGACTTATATCCAAGTGAGGCGCTAGCCTCCTTTCTTTATACAAGTCTGGCACGTGTGAAATGTCTCTTCACTGGCAGGGCCAATTTCTCGAACTGGGTGGGTAAACCCACCTTTATTATATTTCTGGGTCTCTTTATTAATTGTTGGGGCCGACTTCTTATTCTGCCTATTATAATTGTCTTTTGACCAATCCACAGAAGGGGATTTGGTCCTATTACAATAACTGAAATGATCAATCCGCAATGGGGATTGATCCTATGAATAATATATCAATAATAATAAGAATACTCTTTGCAGTTACAATATTTCAACATAAGGCCCTGTCAACAATCTAAAAAAAAATTCTAAATTCTAATTTTTAAATAGAAATTTAAAATTTAAACATATGCCTTTACTAAACTAAGGGACAAGGCCATATTCGGCCCTGTCCATGTACAGGTACAGGCCCGAATTTAGGCATGTCACTATACATGGACAGGGATGAATAAGGCCCTGTCAACAATCTAAAAAAAAATTCTAAATTCTAATTTAAAATTCTAAATTCTAAATTCTAATTTAAAATTCTAAATTCTAAATTCTAATTCAAAATTTCCTAATCTAAATGTATCTGAACCGAACGACCGTAGCTCCAATGTCCGCCCGCTTGAATCTCCGACGTCCACCCACCCGCTGCTCCAATGTCCATAAGACCGCTTGCTCGCATCAAACACCAAACACCAAACACCAAATGTCTGCCCGCAACAAACCGAAAACACCAAACACCAAACACCAACACTAACATGCACGATGTGCATGTATGAACTAACTAACAAATCGCAAAAACTATAGTAGCTGCGATGTGCGGGTAATATATAAACCGTTTTTCGACCGAAAGATCTTTTCGGCCAAAAGATGCTTTCGATCGAAATAATCTTTCGGCCGAAACATTATTTCGAACTGAATATCTTTCGACCGAAAAGATGTTACCGGATGAAAAATATTCTTCCGGCTAAAATTGTACACAAAACTTGAGGGCGTTGTCATGGCACCGTTTAATTTGATGTTCAAAGGTTCGGCCGAAACATTTTTAAGCTAAAAAAATGGTACTTTCGGTCGGAAAAGAAAATTAGTTCGACTGAAAAAATTTATTTCGGAATTTTAGAGACCCGATTCTCATGAAACTGTTACCCACCTTCATGAATTCACCCAACCCTAATCCTTATAAACCCTAAAATATTAAAATAACCCTAATACAAATTTTGTTACTGCAAAGGGGATGGTTTGATAGCTATTACTTTTTTGTTCAGCCAAGTGATTTACATTTTAACTTTAAGAAAGAGTGCACTAGTAGTCTTATACCTTATTATAATAAATCTTTGGTTCACAATCAATCTTTTATTAGCTTCTTGCTCGGTCCAGTGCATACATACCCTTCCTTGTCGGTTGCTTTCTTCTCCGGCTTGTTGTATGAGCTAGCCAAGAATAGGATTCGGTTGCAAGCCCCACACACCCTCCCTTTGCATGCAGAGCTCATGGTTATACCTTACTTTCCTGAGTGAGCTTTGAGGAGAAAATAGTGATAACCAGCCTACCCTCCCTTATGGCTATTTTTGGCCCCGTAAGCTTTCTTTCTCTCACGTTCAATCTCTTCAGCTTCTCAAATGATCAGTGATAACTAAATAATAAGATAAGTGATTGGGATGCACCACTTTATGCGGTACTTGGAATTTTACCGGTTCTGAGATGATAAAAAATGAGAAGTTCTAACCCTTTTCTGTGTCTTTAAGAATAGAAAACATAATATTACATAATTGCATGCTAGACAGTGGGCCTCTAACTTTTTAGTCTCAATCATGACCCATTCATTACTGGTTTTCTTCAATTTATGGGTTTTCTTCGGGGCTAGTAGTACAACGACTTGGAAGCTAATAATTGGGAATAATCCATGTTATGCATGGGAGCTCTAATCCGCAAGTTCCATCATACTGTATTTTTTTTATTTTTTATTACATTACGAGAAGCAAGTAGTAGGAGAGCTTACTCTCTCTACAACTAGTAGTTCTTACAAAATAGCTAATTGCCTCTATGTTCGTGCTTTTTTTCAATTCCACATGCCCCATGTTCCCACTGGTTCCCATACATATAGTATACTCAAACTATAGAAATATTGTGAAATATCTATACCTAGAAATAGATACATCGATGATCATAATCGTTGGCTCACAATACATTATTTTACTAATTAATGGATTCTTACAAATTATCCATTACCAAATCCAATCCAATGTTATTACCATTAAATGAATCCATCGTTATATAAAGTATTTACGCAATATAGTTAATATTTTTATGATACTACTAGTTCTCTCCGAATCGTTTTAAATAACGCCATCTTTATATAAAGTATTTACTCATATATATTTAATATTTTATGATACTACCAATTCTCTCATAATCGCTTTAAATAAATCTAAGAGATACTTAAAAATTAAAACTCAGATTGATTGGTCTTAATACAGTTTAAAACTAATTAATAAGTTTACTAATAGTTCAACCGTTCAATTTCGATGGATCTCAATCTAATCAAAGTTCCAAATTATGGATCATTAACCAGTAGAACTGGAATATTCATTGTAACTATCTCCCGTTTACGAAAAATAGATTTTAGCAGAGTTACTGTTATTAAGGAAAAATCATCATTTACCATTGGTATGTAATGGAAATGGAATTGCGGTGATCTATTGCACACATTCTCTAAGTGCGAGACTTCCAATATACTCACAAGACTGCAACACTTATGAAATAATCTTTGCATCTCTAAAATTGTAGGATATTTAATCTTGCATCTCTGAAATCGCAATCCACCCCTGAAAGTGAAGTGAAACAATGATAAGTAAACAACAATCCACCCATGAAAGTGAAGAGAAACAATGATATGTAAACGACAATACACCCCTGAAACTGAAGTGAAACAACGATATGTAAATATATTTAATCTTGCATCTTTGAAATCGCAATCCACCCCTCAAAGTCCCATAAGAAAATGAAAATAGCCATTAAAGTAAACTGTAATTGATGTTTGTTCAAGTTTTTATTGGAATAACAATTTATATGTTAAAAAATAAATGTTGAGCATTTTTTCAAGGTGAAGTCTTTGTTGAACATATCTTTTACAGATAACTACAAAAGTCATGGGAAACAAAAGTTTGCGCAAGAGAAAATTTGATCACACTCAAGATGATAGTATCCATAACAAACAAAGGAAAGAGCATTATTGGAGAAAGAAATGAGAATGTGAAAATATTGAATAAAGAAACGATGATAATGTAAATAGAGATTTTCAACAAGAAGAATTCCAACCAGGTATGCATGCACATATTGATGATAATGTAAATAGAGATTTTCAACAAGAAGAATTCCAACCAGGTATGCATGCACATATTGTCTATAATAAAAGTATAGAATTCAAATTTAAAATATTGTTTAATATAATTTATTGTAATTACAATTTGAATTTTTTCAAAAAACATAAATAGATTTGTCTCATAATGTCGAAGAAGACGTTGAAACTGAAATTCAAGCAGAAGACGTTGATACTGAAATTGAAGAAGAAGATGAATAACCTATAGGTATGTACATAAATTTAGATAATACAAGATAAACACTTGTATATATAGTTTAGTGAATTTATGTCTGGGTTTTGTTTTTTAATATAAACTTTAAATTGAAATATGCAGGAGAATCTATCAACATTGATGATGAAATATTAGAAAATGTTGATACTGACAAATCTGGGAAGAAAAAATCTAAGCATTATATAAGATATCGAACTAAGAATATGTATAACACTTTTTTCAAAGATGAATCAGTAACAGTACAAGCTCAACTTTTACTTTGTCTAATAAAGTCAAGAAAGCTAAAAGAAGCTACATCATTATTGGGTATTCAAAAGTCGACAAAAGATACAAAGGTGAAACAGAATGTCTTTGGCAATATAACTAGTGTATTAAAAGCTTTTGGAAAATCTTAAAAAAAAAGATGTCAGTGTTGCACGTAGAGTGATACAAACAACAATTGTTTCATCTAGCAATATAAAAAATCGTTTGACGCGACACATGGAAAAAACGATGGGAACGTCAAGAAAAACATTGCACAAACATAGAAAATTTCGATTGAAAATAAATGCAAATGATAAACTGGCTTGTTGGATAGTGATTTCTAGACAACCCTACAAAGATAGACTTGCAGAAAATGTTAAAGAATTGGCCTGTAATTGTTGGTTGGCAGAATCTCGTGTTTCACCACATACAAGGGATGTGTTGCGACGAAGAATAACACGAAAACAATATGAAGAACATCCAAAACATATATTTCCAATGACACAAATAAAATTGTTCAATAAGTTCAAAGAAGAGCAGAAAGAAGTTAAAATTTCCATTAATACATTTGTGCAACAAAATCCATGGTTTGTTAGACCCATCATTGTTCATGACACTTGTTGTTGTCGTTATCATGTGGAATTTGAGTTGTATTATGACACTTTTTTGGATTTTGGTAAAACTTTATGGCCAAGTTCACATCCTCCTTCCACATTCTATGCTTTTATATCTGAAATTCTATGTGAAAGAGAAGGTGATGATTTATTTTACAAAAAAAAATGTGTTGGTGGAAAGAAATGTGATCGTTGTGTAAATCTAAGTTTGTTTCATTCAAAGTATCATATTGATATGAATGATCAATCATTTTCTAATATAACAGTCAATTGGAAGAGATATGAATATATCAACAGCACGGCTCCACATTCTTCAAATGTTATTTCCAAAATGATTGATTTGAATGTAGATAAAATATGTGTGATAGATTTTTTGAAGAAGTTTGAGGAAGAAATTTATAAATACACCAATCATTCACATAGAGATTGATGGAAAGACCTAAAATTCAAACAATCCCATGAAGTGTTTCCACCAGGGGCAATTTTGTCTGTAGTTGATTTTGCAGAGAATTACACATTCATTGCAAAATCAACTATCAGTGGCAATGAGGCGTGTGAGGTAATGAGGCGTGATAGTGTTTTCTAATTACTCACACGTGAAAATCAAATAGTCATCCAGTTATTTCTTAAAGTAAACATGTTAATCGATGCATTCATAAATGCAAGGAATTTATGAGCATTAAATCTCGTTCATCCATTTGAGTGTAAGACGAAGAATATGCAAGCATCTTTAATTATTGGCCATAAGATTGGAATTTTTAATTAAAATGATGATTAAACCATCGATTCCAATAGGGGGGACGCCTATCGACGTAATGAAAGGAATTTTAACACAAATTGATTTTTTTTCTGTCTTAAATAATATGATTATGGAAAAAACATGGTTGTGATGATCTGTAAAATTAAATTATTTTAAAAACACTTGCATGGGCACTAACAAGAGCAGGATGGGAAAGGAACAACCATGTTTTATATTGGTGAACAGACACACTCTCTATCAGATGAGCAGGAGGGGGATCGAATTGGGAAATAGTCGAGCCCATAACAAGTTAATATCTTCTTAAGAAGGATTTCCAATTTACAAATTAATAAGGATATGAAACAACTAACCATTGTTTAAAGATGATAGATGGAAATTTATAAATAAATATTGAAAACATACTCAATGTGCACACTTAACCCCTTAACCCCTCATTCTCATCTTCCCTCGGAATGTGCTTACCAGTCATCTGGCATTTGCTTGACGCAAATTGAATGCTTGTCCCAAGATAGGGCTTCAACGATAATGAACCGATGGATTTGTTGACAGTAACACACCCACCACCTTGGTTAATAATTCATTATCCATGCGTTCATTACGTTGAGCCAGGAGTTTACCTCTCATTATGCCAAGTTTTGATGTTTCCCTTTTCAAGAATAAATCATGCAGTCTACATAAACGTGATTTTATCAATGCAGTCAATAGAAAAGTGATTTTGTCTTCCCTTCAAGAAGTGGTTTTGCGAAACTTCACTTTGTTGCAGGAACAACTGGTTTTTAGAAACTGCTCCTAGTTGCAGGAACAACTAGGACTTGGGAATCTTAAACTAGATCAGTTCTAGAAATGTTCTAGTTGCATTACTCAATTGATTTCAAATATGGGAGGATGGTTATGGAAACTTGGAAGGGATGTCCCTGGATAAAACTTTCTATGAATCTATAGAAGCTCTGCACAAGCGCTCATTGTTTTCTTGCAATGTAAAAAACCATTGTTTTTTATCAAATGAAAAAAAATAATACAATAGTTGAGTTTTTTGTTTACTTGTGTGGTGGTCGCGCAAAGAAACTATGCACAATGCAATGACAAAATACTGTGTGTTGTAATATAAATGCTTTAACCAACAATTTGTAAATTTGGAATAACACAATGTTATGCTTAGCACATAAACTCATAAATGTGACATGAAACTTATCAACACTCAAAATACTTGATATTAATAAAGTTCAGCACACTGCACGTGGTTACATTATACAATATGTAATGAGCTTTGGCTCCAATGACTTCTTCTGTTGATTTTACAGACACAAAGCTTGTGCTCTCATACTTCTTCAAATCTTCAGTTGTGGTTGCTCCTTTCGAATATTCTATCTACACTCTCTACCTCGTCTGTGCATCATCCTCTATTAACTAAGCACTTGGACTTATATGGACTCTGACTGAGACTTATTACAGAAGCTAAGACTAACTCAACATTAAACACCACCATTAATTCGACTGTCTCTTCAACCACTTAACTGAACTTGAGAAAGATAACGATTGGCTCCATTTATAACTCGCATGCTTTCCGAATGACTTTGAGTAGATGTGTGACTTTGCAGTTGTAGACTATCAGAATGAATGACTAAAAATTCAACTATTGACAGATTGACTGACAGAAAAATTGGCAGAGACATGAAGATCTCACCGACTTGTAATTACTATTTCCAACACTCCCCCTTAATTATAAGTAGGTGGGATTACAAAAGAAAATTACATCAAAAAAATGAATTTTCATTTACTGTCACTTATCGGTTACTGCGCAAACTCCCAGACTACTGCACATATGTTGAAATGCATCTCTTGCTAAAGCCTTTGTGAAAATGTTTACGACTTGTTCCTTTGACCTGCAAAACTCTAAACATATCTCTTTGTTATTCACCAATTCTCTTATAAAATGATACCTTGTATCAATGTGCTTGTTTTTCTTGTGAAACACATGATTCTTTGATAACATGATGGATGAATTGTTGTCATGGAATACTGTTGTGGTTCCTATTTTTTCTGCAACAAATCTTTTAACATTCTTCTCATCCAAACTGCTTGACAAGATGCACTTGTAGCTACAATGTACTTTGCCTCTGCTGAAGAAAGAGTCACAATGGACTACTTCCTTGATGCCCATGATACCATACCTGTTCCAAAATGAAATGTGTACCCAAAGGTACCTTTCCTATCATTTATGTTGCCTCCACAATCACTATCAGTGTATCCAATGAGTCTGAAATATTCTAAAGTGAAGTACTTAATGCCAAAATATTTTGTTCCATTTACATATATCATGATTCTCTTTCCTGCCTTCCAATGTGATTCTTTTGGTGTTTCCATGAACCTTGATATTAGGCTCACTCCATACATAATATCAGGTCTTGTCGTTGTTAGATACATAAGACTACCTACAAGTCTTTTAAATAGTGTGGGGTCCACTTTGGACCCTTTATCTTCCTTGCTTAACTTCAATCATGTTATGACATGTGTTGTTGTTGCTTTTGAATTCATCATATTGAATCTTTTCAGAATTTCATGTGCATACTTGGATTGTGAGATAAATATACAAGTTTTGGACTGGTGAACTTCTATTCCCAAAAAATATATGATGAGCCCTAAATTATTCATTTCAAATTCATCCTTCATAACTGACTTACAATATTCTATGCCAAAATCATCTACATATAAACAAACAATTAACATGTTACCTTGTTGATTTTCTTTGATGTACAGTGTTGGCTCACTTTCACTTCTCTGAAATCCATTTTGTGTGAGATAGTAATCTATCCGAATGTACCAAGCTCTGGGAGCTTGCTTTAATCCATATAGTTCTTTATTCAATATGTACACTTTGTCTTCTTGTCCTGGAACCTCATAACCTTGTGGTTGTTCCACATATACTTCTTCTTCCAAGTTGCCCTTAAAAAATGGTGACTTCACATCCATCTGATAAACTTGTCACTTGTATTGTGTGACAATGGCTAGCACAGTTCTAACTGTGTCCATG
Organism: Picea mariana; assembly: GCA_032191745.1. Classification (NCBI taxonomy): domain Eukaryota; kingdom Viridiplantae; phylum Streptophyta; class Pinopsida; order Pinales; family Pinaceae; genus Picea; species Picea mariana. Next base: position 9,566 of record JASDQU010246562.1, read on the forward strand.
CATACAACTGGTGAAAATGTTTCATTCAAATCAGTTTTAGGTTGTTGTGTAAAGCCTCTTGCAACTAACCTTGTCGTGTACTTCTTTACATTTCCTTATGCATCTTGCTTGATTTTATAAATCCATTTGACACTTATAACATCCTTGTCTTCAGGTACATCTACCAATTTCCATGTTTGATTGTTCTCTATGCATCTGATTTCTTCATCCATGGCTTGTGCCCACACATCATCTTTGACAGCTTCTTCAAAATTTAATGGATCATCTATTTGTGAAAACATAGAAAAAACTAAAAATTAATTTGTTGCGTCTTCATTATAGATGTCGCACAAAATTATTTTCTTTCTTGGTAATGGACTTGCTAATGTTGGATCTAAGGATGTAGAACTACTTGGACTGCTTGCTAATGTTTGATGCACTCTAGGTGTAGACTATGCACCTGTTGTTCTTACTAGAGTTTCATGTGATGTGTTTTGCTTTGTAGTGATAGGTGTATAAGGGACTGTGCACTGAACTATGAATGGTGTTTGAACCATTTAATCTTTTGTCTCATCATGCTCCATCACGTCAATAATTTTGACTATCTTTTTTATGCTTCCATTCGATGCTTCATTCTCCACGAACTAAACATCGCGGCTAATTATGACTTTCCTTGCGACAGGGTCATACATCTTGTATCCTTTTATTTCTTCAGAATACCCAACAAATATACATTTATGTCCTTTTTTGTCCAGCTTCCTTCTTAGCTTATCTGGAACATGTGCGTATGCAAGACAACCAAAAACTTTTAAGTGCGCCACATTGTACTTCAATCCTGTCCAGGCTTCTTGAGGAACTCTATTCTTCACACTCTTTTTCGGACATCTGTTCAATATATATATTACAGTTTCTACTGACTCATCCCAATATGCATTTAACAAATGTTTGGTTGTCAACATACAACGCGCCATTTCCATAATGTTTCTATTCTTTCTTTCTGCGACACCATTTTTTTGTGGTGTATATCGCGCGGTAAATTTCTTGTAGATGCCATGAACTTTACAAAATTTTTGAAATTCTCTTGAAATGTATTATCCTCCTCTGTTCGTTCTCAGACACTTGATGTAATAACCACTATGTTTCTCCACAAGTGATTTAAACTGCTGATAACAACCCAATGCGTCAGATTTATGCTTTAGGAAATAAATCCATGTCTTTCTTGAGAAATCATTAATGAATGTTATAAAATATGTATTGCCTCCTATATATGGAGTTTGCATTGGCCCAAAAATGTCTGAGTGTACAATTTCCAGTGAAGCTTTTGATTTGTAAGACTTGTCAACTAGAAATGATTCTTTGTGCTGGTTGTCAAATATGCAGCCTTGACATATCCTTTCTAGTTTTTTAATCAACGACAAACCTGTTACCATATTCTTTGTGTGTAGCATATTCAGACCTACAAAGTTCAAATGTCCAAATATGAAATTCCATAACTAGGAATCATCATGTATTTCATATTGGAATGTTGCCTTCATTTCTGCGCTATTTTCTCCTTTCTTGGTATTGTGCACACTATTTTCTTTATTAGAACTACGCGCACTTGCTATTGTAAATGCATTGTCTGACTGCACATATTTTGTTTTACCAATAGCTAACGTTGTATTCTTCTTCTTGGCTAGATTCAATGTCAATAGAAACATCATGTTACTTGTCATCTAGATTTTTGCAATAAGTAGATTGCCTGGGAATTTATCCATGATCACACAGTGATTATCTTCCCTGTATATTATGTATCCCTTTTTTAACAGTTGTCCTATGCTCATCAGATTATGGTTCAGAACAGAAACATAATACACATCAGACATAACTTTTTGTTCTCCTTGCCTAGTTAAAATGTTTATACTACCTTTGCATAAGAAGGTGACTTGGATATATGTTCCAAGTGTAACCTTGGTTTGGACTGACTCATCCAAACTAGAAAACAGTTCTATGTTTCATGTCATGTGGTTACTGCAGCCTGAATCTAAGTACCATATGTCACATGGACTTGCTTGAGCAATATTGCATTCAATTGGGGATACTATAGGAATTTCTACAACACGCACCATAAACATAGGGCGAGTTTGGTTATTTGCATTGTTTGATTGATCTTGACCTTGCTTGTTATGATTAGACTATATCTTCATGCACTCATATGCATAATGTCCATACCTTTTATAGTAATGGCATTGAATCTTTGACTTGTCAGTTCTCTGACCACTTGGATAACTGGTACTTGGGTTTTGACCTCTTCCACCATTATTTCCAGGACTACTACTGTGTCCACCTTTGGTAGAACTTATTCCTCTGCCTCTAGAGTTAGCACTCCCCCTTCCTCTTCCATGACATATTGATGACTACACGGAAAATTCATTCTCTAATAACATACTTAACCTATTCAATCTATGTTCATGATTAATGAGGGAAGCTTGCAGTTCATCTAGACTAAACTAACTCAAGTCGTTGCTCTCTTCTAGAGTCACCACTAGGGTATCAAACTTAGGAGGAAGACTCCTAAGTAACTTCTCAACAAATTTTTTGTCTTCTATGGTTTCACCATGAGACTTAATCTGATTTATCAGGCCAATGACATGGGTATAAAAGGAATCTACTGTATTTGTATCTTTCATTGACAGAGTTTCAAAATGTCTTCTAAGAATCTATAGTTTTGAAGTATTTACTTTTTCCATATATTGATAAGAGGTTTGTAATATGTCCCATGCTTCCTTGGCTTACTTTGTTGATGCAACTCTTGGAACTATGCTCTCATGCATGGCTTGATTTATGTAAAACAATGCCTTTCCATCCTTCTTTCATTGATCTTTCAAGACATCCTTCTTAGCTTGTGTGAGGGCATTGTATGATGCCAAATCTATTGGTTCCACATAGCCATTCCCGACTATCTCCCATACATATTGACCTTGGAACAACGCCTTCATGGTCAAGGACCACATCTCGTAATTCTTGCCTATAAAAGTGGGAGGCTGCAGATTTGAGGTAGAAGCCATATTTCACTTTTCAACAAAGTTTTGTTCTTGAACTTGTTCTGATAGAACCTTCTCTTGATCAACTTGCTCTGATACCATATCTTGGATCTAGTGCATGGCGGTAAAAAACTTGGATCCTCGGTGCGCAAGAAAATTGTGCGCAACACAGTTACAAAATACTACGAGTTGTAATATAAACGCTTGAAACAACAATTTGTAAATGTGTAATAACGCAATGTTATGCTTAGAACATAAACTCAAAAATGTGACATGAAACTTATTAACACACAAAATACTTGATATTAATAAAGTTTTGCGCACTGTGCACGGTTACATTATACAATATGTAATGAGCTTCTGCTCCAATGACTTCTTTTGTTGATTTTACAGACACAGAGCTTGTGCTCTCATACTTCTTCAACTACTTAGCTGTGGTTGATCCTTTCAACTGTTCTATCTACACCCTATACCTCTTATGTGCATCATCCTATGCAAACTAAGGACTCGGACTTTAGAGCTTGTGCTCTCATACTTCTTCAACTACTTAGCTGTGGTTGATCCTTTCAACTGTCCTATCTACACCCTATACCTCTTATGTGCATCATCCTATGCAAACTAAGGACTCAGACTTATATGGACTCCGACTGAGACTTCTTATAGAAGCTAAGACTGACTCAACATTAAAGATGACCATTAATTCGACTGTCTATTCAACCACTTAACTGAACTCGAGAAATATAAAGATCGGCTCCATTTATAACTCTCCTTCTTGCCGACTGACTTTGAGTAAACATGCGACTTTTCACTTGTATACTATCACACCAACTGACTAACAATTCGGCTACTGATAGATTGACTGACAGACAAATCGTCACCGACTTGTAATTACTATTTCCAACAAGAATTAATCTCCACTTGTCCACCTATCTTCCAGCACATCCAATTAGCTTAGCTAGACTTCATTTAGTCATTCAGTTCAGTATTTGTTAACAACAGTTAGTCCGTTGAGATCTATTTGTATTTTTTGTGTAAACTATTTAATCCGTTGAGATCTATTTGTATTTTTTGTGTAAACTATTTAATATCGAGAAGGGTACTGAAGCCCTACGGTTTTTATCCCGTATTTGTGTTTTGATTCTCTGTCTCTGACTATTTTATGGTATCAGATCATCAGGAGTAAGACTCTTCACCGAGTGGAGAGCAGTCCAATCCAAAAGAAGATAGCAAACCGACTTAGAGCATATTCGATTAGAGAAAGGGAGAGTGGATCATTTCTGATATCGAGAGCAGGTACACGTGGTATGAGATGGTCAATTCGGTACCAAGAATAAGCCATTTTACAAACCTGCTGAGACTTCTGAAACCGTTTGAATGTCGGTCAAGTTTAGAAACTGGTTACTTCAAATCACATTTGTGGTTTGCGATTATACATGTCACCTTTGTGCACTTTCTCTCCCCCACCCTCATAGTAGTTTATTATACTGGGGCGGATTGTTGGAGAAATAATGTCAAAATGATAGAATTAGTAGATGGTTAGAGTTTGTTTCAGGTTGCTGTAGCTAAACTTGTTTCCTAGCTTACAAGTAGTTTTCAGATCCACAAATTCAAGAGGTTGTTAGAGGCTCTCCTACACTATATATATGTAATCATTTTCCATCTTAAAGAATGGAGTGTGTGAGCCCTTGTGGCCTCACTATTATTGTGTGTGGTTGATCTCTCATTATTTTAACTTCGTATCAGAGCGCAGGTGTATCCGTTGTGCGCAGGTGTATCCGTTGTGGAGGAAAATTGTAGGGTTGCTCGTTGTTTTTTGTAGAGGTTGTCTTGAGGGCGATTTTTGTGAGAATGTTTTTCATACTTGTTGATTTGATCATTGTGTAAGAGTCGTGACATATCGGTTGTGAAAGTTAGATCGCGGAAGCATTGTTGCAGTTATCCAAGTGTGAGAAGGAGATTGTTATAGTGTTGAAGGAACTACCCCTGAATTAGCTTCCTTGGGAGAGATTGCTACCAAGAACCACGTGTTGGAGTGTGCAACAAGTTTATTTTGCAACATTTTGTATGAGCCGTTGTTTTTGGTCTGTGTTGGGAATCTCATTTCTTCGTTGGAGTGTGCAAGAGGTTACTTTGAAGGTGATCCACGGACCTTCATAAGATCCCACCTGGAGGAAGTGGCAAGTCTATGTGTGAAGCAAAGTGGTCAGCGTAGCGTGGAGAGTGAGGCCACGCGTGGAGACTACAGGTCGCAGGGAGAGATCTAATCATTCTTGAAAAGACGTATGAATCGTGGTGGATTGTGCCTGGATACCTGCCGGCTTATCTGCGTCTGATATCATGTTGGAGAGACCATGTTTGACGTTGTGTGTGGGTTTGCAGAGCCACCAACCGCTAGATGTGAAGAACGTGTCACCACATATTTTCTGAGTGCATGAAGGAGGAGACCATGTTTGACGTTGTGTGTGGGTTTGCAGAGCCACCGACCGCTAGATGTGAAGAACGTGTCACCACATATTTTCTGAGTGCATGAAAGAGGAGTTGTCGCGGGCATTTGTAGTTGTCTCGGCGATGGGATCTCAAGCAGAAACCCATCCAACCCAAACCAGTGCTTCGAAAATTCTGGTAATGACCTGAAGTGTTTTTTTTCTTGAGTCGATGCATGCGAGTTTGGACCGCAACCGTCTAGGATGTCAAATGTTGGTGCTAGATGACTAGCACAGCCGCAAACTCGTGGCTGGTAAACGTCGAAAGCTGAAAGGTTTTTGCTGTAAAATTCCCAACGCATTAAAAATCTGAGGTTCTTTATTGATTTGTGTCGACAGAATTCATGGTCAATTTAAAAATCTAGAGCTCTTTTTTGATTTTTTCATTTAAAAATGGTCAATTTAAATAATTACATATATCACATATATCAATTTAGACGCAACATATAAACAAACTCATTTAAAAAGACTAATAAATAAATAAATATAACACTAATGTAATTAGATGATATATAAGCAATATATATTAAAAAATGCAAATATATTAAAAAAAATCAAAATAAATAAATTTATCATATATAAACCTATCATATATATAGACTGATGCTATATATTATATACATTTTTAAGCTATGGCTGATATACATTTTTAAACTATAGCTGGTGATCTATAAAATGCACAGAAACCAAAACATTAGACAGGCTATGGCTGAGGTATATGATTCTTTCCTGCAAATAAAAAGAGAAGTCATGATTAAGATAAATATATACCCAATGGAATCTGTTAAAGGAAAAAAAAATTAAACTTCAAAACTTTATTACCTTAATAATTGTGGTACCGCGAAATTTGAATGGCCGTCCAAACCTACCATTCAACATGCATCCAGTTTAACCACCCGTTAGTTTCATGCATGCGTTAATTGAAACACGGGAAGTGGTATCACCACACATGCAGGCTTGACATTAATAAAAACCCTAAAGGAGGGAGCAAGGATGGCCGCAAGAATAAAATGTTTAAAAGTGTTTAAAAGAGAACAATGATTGCTGAAATATTACAGATTCAGATTAACCTATCTCTTTCACCATTAACTTATCGGTGTTCACCAACCATTGGCTCTCTCGAGGAAATTATACTCAGACAAGGATAATGCTTCAAAAATTGTCAATGATCTTAAACTTATCAATGCGGGGTCTATAGTTCCTGTTGGTGAGATTCCTGGCAGGGTTATTACAAAATATTTGCGCCCTCCTTCATCAGAAAAAAACAACCCGCAAATGTTAGTGGGGTTATTACAATGCATGTTGTTGTAAAACAATTGGCGAATGCTCAAAAGAACAGATGTTCATGCACGATTATGTAGAAGATAAATTAATTTTAAGCATGAGAAATTCTTTTTCAATCCGTGAGGTCGAGGATGATATGAATCTAATGACGCACATGCAATTTAAATCAATAGACAGACAAGGGCGCAATGCAACATGCACACAGACATGGGTGCACATGCAATTTAAAATCCATCTATTTAATGAACAAATGAATATAAAATGCATTGAAAATTTGTTGCTCACCTCACCTCACCTCTTTGTTGATGTTGATACCGATGTTGTGCCTTTAAGA
>JASDQU010246563.1:0-16563 GCA_032191745.1 Picea mariana
TAAGCGATTTGATTGTTTGGTTCACAAGGACACTAGGGTTTTAAATGACTAAAATAAGGGGTTGTTTCATTATTTCAATTTTATTTCTATTTTACGTGCAAAGCTTTTTTCATTAGGATAACTTCTGTCTATATTTACAATTCTTGCTACAGGTGATCTGCGTAAATAATTCTCTTTCATGGCTCCATGAAAGGCGTTCAAGGAGGCTGTCGAAAGTTCAGGTCAGGGCCCCGATGCTGTTTTTGATACTTCACCCCGAACTATTAATATTACAAAACCTAGACATACATCTCTAACATTTTTCAGTCTGAATCGGTGAATTGTTTAGATGATTCCAACAATAATGAGAAAGATGATTTGGCTACCAGATACAAAATCATCATTCAGTCAGAAATGCACAAAATAGTGACAAGACCACAACTCCTCCCCTATTATGATATGATCAGATGAGTGCTAGACCATGTGGATATCCCGACCAGAACTGTCATCAACGAAAAAAAGGTGACGATTGGGACTTTTAGACTAGAACATTTGCAGGCAATGTATCAGTTGTCACCCACACTAAACTTCGCGCACAATGTCAAATTTATAGAAGGTTTCAAGGAGATGGAATGCGAGCAATATGGCAGAAAATTGTCTGATCTGATCAGGGATTGGGTTTCGCACCCCACAAAATTTAGGGCGGATTCTAATGGAATTTATTCAGTCTCCTCCTTAGAGCCACCATTCAGGTATGTAGCAATGATGGCCTGTAGGTTGTATGGGAGGGAGGACACCACACATTTTTTTCTCCCATGGGTGCCTCTGATTCATACAGTCGTTGAAGGTCTTTCTTTAGACTAGGCCAAACTGTTGTCGGACAGTTTAACCAGTCGAATTACCAAATATCGAGCGCAAAAGGCGAGTGGGAAAGCAACTTCATTTTTCATGTCTGCCTACATCATGGACACAATTTGTTTCATGATGCCTTTCCCTCTAATGAGATGGAGATGGACTCCATTTAGTAGAGAGCCTATCCATGTCTACCACTCAAAGTTTTGGGAGGATAAGGCCAAAGAATTTATCTACGAGATCTTCAACTGGGTAATGGTGTCGTTGCATGTCACCATTTTTGGCCAGCCGCCTCCCAGGATATCAGATAGCATCACGACTAGCTTAAGCAACGTGGCAGATTGGTATCTAGAGACAGAATTTTTGTATATCAGGGTTTTCGGCACCTCTGTCCCTCCATATGCCCTCCTTCTATTCTTGCCAGATAAGATATTGTGCCGTGAGATCGCCAGACAGTCTGTGCTCATCGGAATAAGAAAGGAGCTCAAAGGAGTATGAAAAAAGGTATGGCCGCCCTTCCTTATTTGTATCGGTGCATATTCCTTGTTAGATTTTGGCCACACCAAAGCCGAGGCTGAGGCTGTGGAATAAATGAAGCTGGTAGACATTGAGTTTAAGAAGCATGACCCTAGTAAGGTTGTGAGTAATCACTTGGCATGTTGCGGCCTGAAGAGGTATGAAAATGAGGATTCCCCGCATGACGAAATATTCTGGGGTGTGAGGTCCTTCGCGGAAGTCCTAAGTCAAATTCAATCCTTGCCACCTGGATACATGGCCGAATTTTTGAAATTTTGGGAACACAGACAGAGTGTTCTCCACCACATTTTATAGGGTGAAGCCCCAGAGCTTCCAGTTACAAAGCAGATGGGAGCCAAAAGTGCAAAGGACTCGAGTCCTAGTGGGGAGAAGGACCAAGGGAAAACTAGGGAGGCTGGAACCTTAGAGATAGGAGTCGAAGTCTCCCAGAAGCAGGAAGGAAACCCCGAAAAGGGTGCGCCAAACGAGCCGGATACAGAAGTCACCCCGAAACAAACATCCAAGCAAATCGGCAGTCTGAGTGCTATTGTCACACCCTTGTAGTTCACAAAGGGGAATCCTGACGAGGGATGGATTTTCAATGAAGAACTAATGCCTATTTCTGCAAAGGACCTGCCTCCCAACAAATTCTTCTTTGACAAGAAAAGAAAGGCCATGGTAAGGCAAGGATTTTATCAAAAAGAGGGCGCAGTAGCTAAAAAATTTAAAATCATGATAGATGGGAAGGCTACGGGCTTATTCTATAGCCAATCAATACTCATTTGGGACTTTGACAGCTAGTTGAAATGAAAGAACCTCTTGATCAGTAAATTGGAAGCTAAGGTAGTTACTGCCGAAGCGAATGTTAGGGACGAGGTGAGAAGGAGCTTTGAGGAAGCCCAAACAACCGACCTGTGTGAAATCAATAAGCTCAGGTCTGACCTCGGGCAGGTGCGCCAGTTAGTGCAAACTAGCCAAACACAGGTAAGCCAGCAGGGGCAATAGATTATAGATTTGTAGTCGAAATTGGAGGTGGCCGAGAAACTAGTTGTAGACATAGAAATGTTCAGATCGCAGGCCGCTAAGATCCGACATAAGGTACTTATGGCTAAAAAAAACTTGCTGGAAAAAGTGAGAACCATTCAAAACCATTTCCGGACAATAGAGCATATATTAGAGAACATTTCTTTGAGAGAAAGAGAAGCCAGGGAAGCACGGGTCACTTTCCAAGACGTTGTTATAGCTACAACGAAGATAGAGATGGTCAACACCTCAAAATTATCCATCACGGAACAAACTAGAGGTAATATCCTGCTGAAGGTCTAGGAGAAGAACATATCGGAAAGAAGGGGGAGAGCTAACAAAGTGAAGAATTTTTGTGAGGAAATGTTCTTCTTAATAAGTAAAGGTTTGCTAGATCTTGATAAGGAGAGCAGTGTAGGGACACTGGGCAAAATCAATATAGATAAACATTTGTTGGACATCAAAGAAAAAATGGAGGAGCAACAAGTGGAGATATCCTAGATCATCCAAGTTGATATGAACCAAATGGACAAGTGGCTAGTACAGCCAAATTTACAGTTATGCTCCATCATCGCAGAGGACCGACTAGTGGGAAAGAGTTTAACACAGTTGGCAAAGAATTGTTACACTCTTGAAGCGAGCGACCAAGTAGATCCTTCCAGGTTGGTAGCCCAGTTGGTGGAGAGGTGCTTCACTTGCATCGATCAGGCGAAAGGGAAGGCTTCTGGTGTCAAATAATGACAGATGTCTGTCAGTTCTATTTTTAGAACCCAAAGAGTAAGGAAAGGAAGGTGCTCTACCCACAGGAAGGAGAACAAAGACAAAGAAGTGAAACACATAAATTTCCCATTTTGTAACCGAAAACTTATGGAATGATTGAGATGCTATCATTTAGAAGTTTGTATAAATATTCATTTTGAAGTGAGAATAGGGGCTGGACCTTTCTTGGTCGATTGTAATAGAGACTTTCTCCCTTTTGGTAATTAATACAAAGAAATTCGAAAATTCTTGATTCTGTGAAGACTGAGTTATGAGTTTTGTTTTCTCTGTTATCTTATATTAAGTTTCATTTCACATATATATTTCTGATGAATGCTTAGCTACAATTTAGTGCAACTTCTACTGTGGTGACCAACTTTTAGTCATCTAATCGCTTGCAGTTTTTCCTCTTTATCGGCTATCAGAAGGTACAAGACCTGTGAACTTTTTAGATCTCTATATTTTATGCTTCATCAGATTACTTCTTGCCTTTTTATTCTTCTATTTACAGGGTGAGATTCTCCCTTTATAGGAGCCTCACATTGTCAACTGCTTAATAATTTCTCACATTTCATACATGATTCTTTCAAAAGTTAACTCAATTATAGGAGAAGGCCTTTGGTTTGTGTTCTATCTTTAACATCAGATTTTGAAAGTTCTCTTTTATACGGTTAAAGAAAAAGTTGAAGTGGTATTTTAAACCTCGAACTTTCTTTTCATTTCCCCTTCCTCCATGACTATTCCCTTTGCAAGACAACCCAACATCGAACCCGGCCTATCGGATCAAACCAACATCGCTTTGAACCTATTCGACACCATACTTAAAACCACCATCACCCGGGTCGAACGCGAATGTTCATGGGCCGCAATTGAATGGGATATAAGCATCCAGGAATGTTTGGAAGTGAGACAGAGACAACTTAGAAATCAACCTTAGCTTCCCTTTTCCCGAAGGTTGATTTTTCCCCTTTTTATCTTTTACTCACTTTCGAATGCATAGACCCTGTACTTTTTAGCCTTAAGTATAGATTCTGGAACAACAACATGTCTCATATTGAGTTTAATTTTGGAGGTAAGTTCCCTTGTTATCATTGATTTATATTCACCCCAAAATAAATATCGATTAGGATCAATGTGCATATCCACCATGGATATTTCAAAATGAAAATGCTTCGATAAAGGTTGAGAAATTTCCACCCCAAAATGAATCTAGATCATTAATTGTGAATCCTCTCTACCATTTTTATGAACCAACACCTTGAGAATGATAAAAAAATCATTGAATAAAAATCCACTTCAAGGGGGAGACCTCCTTTTACAATATATTGAATGTACAAGATGAATTATGATCATCATAAGACTAGGTCGCCTTGGTGTGTGTGTGTGTGTGTGTGTAGGATATATATGGTACAATTGCAATGAAGGGTTATAACTTACATTCAAATATAACACTAGAAATGTAATAATTCAATATTTAGGTCTTAGTAAGAGGTTTTATACTTAACATGGGGCTTTGTCTAGGGCTTAACCTGCCCCTCCCAGTTGAAACAAGTGTTTTGGATCTCTGTCACTTACAATCATATTGGGGAATCCATGTAGATTTTCAATTGTTTCCATGAATGTTGTGTCTATTGTACTTGATTTAAAAGGATGATAAATAGAGAAAACATGAGAATATTTTGTCAGTAGATCCACTACTACCATGATGAAAATATTTCCTTAATTTTTAGGTAAAATTGTAATAAAATACATTGAAACATTTTCCCAATGTTGACTTGGTATAACTAATGGTTGTAGGAGGCCCTATGTCTTGATTATCTCTCCCTTATTCTATTGGAAGACCACACATTCAGGCATACAATTTTGAACATCGGTTTTAAGACCTTCCCAAAAACACCCTTCTTTATCTTGTGGTAAGTTTTAAAGAAACCTAAATGTCCTCGTATAGGAGAAGCGAGCAATTCTAGAAGGACCTTTTGTTTTACTTGGGAATCCTTAAATAAATATAGGCTATCATGATACCATAGAAATTCATTCTTCATATAATGTACCGTCCAATCTTCTTGTAGTTGTTGAATGATCTTCCATTCCTCTTGATCTTTCTTCCATTCTATCTATGCTTCTTCCATCCAATCAACTTGAGGAATAGAAATAACACATAGTGAACCCTCTATTTCTTCTTCTTTCCTTGAAAGTCCATCTGCAACAATATTATGTTTTCCTTTCTTGTAGATAATTTCAAATTTATAACCTATAATGTAACCCATTTTTGTTGCTCTTATAAAGATAGTCGTTGCTCCAAGAAGTGATTCAAACTATCATGATCTATTTTTAATTTGAAGTGTCTTCCTATTAGGTAAGGGAATCATTTGATAATTGCATGTAGTATGGCCAACATTTCATTTTCATAAGTGGGTTTCAGTAAGTTTTTTCCTTTAAGTTGGTTTCTTTCAAAGGCAAGGGGCATTCCTTATTGAATTAATAATGCACCAATGAAATGGCCTGAGGCATCAAACTCCATAATAAATGTTTTTTTGAAGTCAGGTGTGGCAAGTACAACAGTTTTACAAGTAGACTCCTTAAGTTTTTCAAAATATTTAGTTTCTTCTTTAGTTGAAGAAAATGCTTCCTTCTTTAACAATGTTGTTAGAGGTGCCACTATTTGACCATAGTTTTTGACAAACTTGCGGTAAACAGTTTGTCAATCCTAAGAGTCCTCTAAGTTTCTTAAAGGTTTTTGGAATTGGACATTCCCTTATATATTTAATTTTGTTAGGGTCAACTTTTACATCTTCATGAGATATGATATGACCCAAATATTCCACTTCTTGAACCCCAAAGGAACACTTGGAAGGATTTGCATAAAGTTGTTGTTCTTCCAAAAGTTGTAATACTATGTCAACATGTTGTACATTCTCTTCCAAATAATTGTTGATGATTAGTATGCAATCAAAAAATACTAACACAAATTTTCTAAGGAAAGGTTTGAAAATCGAATTCATCAATCTTTGAAATGTTGAAGGTGCATTGTTAATTCCAAATGGAAAAACCAAAAACTCATAACGACCTTCATGTGTTATAAAGGATGTTTTTGGAATGTCTTCTCGCCTCATTAAGATTTGATGATATCTCGAATATCCAACTTAGTAAATAAAATTTCTCCATGCAATTCATCAAATAATTCATCAATTATAGGAATATGAAACTTATCTTTGATGGTCATTTTGTTTAGTTTTCTATAATATGGACACATACTCCATGAACCATCCTTCTTTGTAACCTTCACTACTAGTGAAGAGAAATAATTTTGGCTAAATGATGCTCGCCTCTAACATTTATTGGATCATACACTCAATCTCACTATTTTGTGCATATGGATACCTGTAAGGCCTAATGTTAGGTGGTGCATTTCCTGGTTTGAAATGAATAGCATGTTCATGATCTCGAGTAGGTGGAATACCCTTAGGCATCTCTCCAAATACCTTGGAATGGTTGTTGATAACTATTTGGAGTTCGACAGGAGCAGAGGATATAGATGTTTGAACATCTAGTGAGAACAATTGTGCAATTACATCATGGTGTCCCTTTTTGAGTAATTTTTTCATGTTGTTAGAGCTTATCACCTTATAGGTTTTCCCTTGGATACCTCTAAGTTCAATTTCATTGTCTTCTAAGGAAAATCTCATGAAAATATATTTAAAATTAAGGGCCATTGTTCCCAATGATTGTAACCATTAGAACCATAATACAACATCAACACCACCCATTTGGATGGAAATCATGGGACTATCCAATAAATACTCCCATATATTGAAATTAACACTATGGAACTTCCTAGAACAATTTATAGTACCTCCATTTGAAATCATTACTTGAAAATCTAGTGCTGGAAATAAAAAGAAATTGAGATATTTTGGTAATTTGTAATTGATGAAGTTATGGATACTACCATAATCAATCAACACTATTACCTTTTTATTTTTTATGTATCCTTGTATCTTGATGGTTTTTGGAGTACTGATGTCGACCAATAAATGCCAAGATATCAATGAAGTAGTGTATTCTATATATAGACCTTGTGATGGTTCCACTTCTCGATATTATTCCTATTCATAGTATATGTAGAATAATTTATTCTCACCACATTTATTCCCCTTACTGTACTTGTTGTCATAATTGAAGCATAGTCCCTTTTCTCTTCTTTCATCCATTTTCCAGGGTGTCAACCTTGTCGATTGAGTGAGGTTAGAAGAGGGAACATGGTGCTATTTGTTAGTGGCCACCCTTCTAGTATCCATATTTTTGTTTTCCACTTTCCTTTCCATATTGAAAGCTTGTTCTAGGGATTTAGGTTCGAAGAGATGCACCTCATGCTAAATTTTCTCCTTTAAATTTCCCATAAAGAGATATAACATATTCTCCTTAGGAATGTTCTTTACCCTGAGACTGAGCTTTTGGAATTGTTGAATGTTCTTTGTAATTGTACCTTTTTGTCTAGGATTTATCAATTGACTAAATAATATATTTCTATTAATATCCCCATAATGTTATATAAATTCATCCTTAAAAATGGACCAAGAGATAATATAATTATTTTTTCTTTCACAAACCCATTGATACCAAACAAATTGATTATTTTCTAATACAAGGATGAAATCAATACCTTTTGTAAGCTTATCACTTGGTTTAGATCAAATAATTTATCCATATGGAATATCCATGTTATAATATCTTTACAATCAAACTTCCTCATATCAATGTTTGGAATGAAGTAGTTCCTTGGTGCTCACTTGAAGCCCTGATTATGTGGATCTAGGAGTGATGAATGATTATGAAATTTAATATTTATGCTCTCCAATTGTGATAAAATACTTCCCATATGTGATTGAGTCTCAACACCATTGTTCTCCTTATTTTCGTGATTTCCATAGATCTCCATATCCCTTTTAGAGATCATTTGTAAGAGCACAACTTCTATGGATTTTTACATTTCAATCATGGATTTTTTTAATTCTTCCTTATTTTCATCCATTATCTTTTTCATTTGATATTATATTTATTTCTAAGGTATACATGAGAAAATGAAAAATATACTAGTTTAAATCTACTACCACTCGTTTCATCAATTTGGTTCTTTAAATGGGATATCCTGTTTTCAAAATGTTCATTTTCTTTCAGAGTCGTACGCGACATTTCTGGAGGTTTACTAGGAGTATTAGTTCTTGAAGGACTCCTTTCCATAATAATAATTTTGTTTCTTCTTAATTTAAATAAATTGGAACACATGTCTAAAAAATTTAAACAAGGAGCTTGCTAACCAAGGAAAAATATATTAAAATCACTAGAAAATAACTTGTGCAAAAAACCTAACTTCCATAAGCAATATATCATAAAATATAATGAGTCAAAATATGAAAATGTTTCCACTTGTAATTCATTGTGTCCACTCAGGATTCTAAAATTTTTATAGTATGAAACTTCATTGAAAAAAATAGAAGGAAAATTCCAACATTACTTTTTTAAAACATATTTCAGGATTAGTCACAAACCTTGTCTTCCATGGATTATATCTCTAAAATTTTAGAAAACTAGAATAAATTATTTTTACCACGTGTACTATGACATTTCTCTTCAGTCTCCCCAAAATTTCACTTTTTTAAACCTCCTAGAAAAAATGTTACAGCAAAAATCACAAGATGGATTTTAAAAAATGGAATTCAGGATGAGTCAAAAACCCTATCTTCCATAGCATATATCTATGAAAGTATAACAACCCAAAACCTAATTTTTTTACTAGAGGTATTTTGATATGTCTCCTAAGTAACCTCCAAATTCTTTTGTTTGAAGCATATTAAATATAAAATTATATCGAAAAGGTTAAGATGACTCACTTGAATCAACAAAACCTAGTAGGATCGATGCTTTGATACTGAATGTTATGAACCAATGACTTGATAATGATAAAAAAATCAATGAATAACAATCCACTTCGATGGGGATACCTCATTTTAGAATATATTGAATGTACAAGATGAGTGATTATGATCCTAAGACTAGGTCTCCTTGGTACATATAGGAGACAAAGGGTACACTTATAATGAAAGGGTACAATGAAGGGTTCCAACATATATACAAATACAACACTAGAAATGTAATAATTCCATATCTAGGTATTAATAAGGGGTTTTATACTTAACATGGGGCTTTGTCTAGGGCTTAACAACCATTGTATATTTTATAATGAGTAGACCCCATTATGGGTCGAGCACTTTTAGATCCAAAGTCAGTCTTCCACATTAGATCACATCCAATGATATCCATCATATATTTCATAGCGGATGAGATTTGTTAACCCCTGAAATAAATTTGAACCATTGGATCATGATGAGTGTTCACCACTAGATATTTTTAGAGGCAAAGGCCATGTTAAAGGTTGATCCTCTGAAATCATTCTCCTCCATTAGATCATATTCAATGACATTCGTTGGAAATTTTGGAGCACAAGAGAGCTATTAATCTATGATCAATTTCATTCTTGAAATGAAATCTCAGTTTTCCAATCTCACCCCATCACATCAACTTTTAAGATCGTTCTAGGTAGAAGATAAGGATAAAAGGGTGCAGGTGGGCCATATATTTGATAAAGTAAAGTAGAGAGAAAAAAAGTAAATATAGGCCACAAAGGACTGGCATGGTATGGTAGGAGGCAAGTGAGGTGACATGGTAGATGTGGGTGATGGAATTTAGGACTTGACTTCCACATCAATATGCACGTGTCATACCACACCAACAAGGATGCCATATTAATAAGATAAAGTTAACTCCATAATAGGAGTATATTAAATTGAAACTAAGTGAAATTTTAGGGTTAGGTCTATAATGAGGAGGACCATAAAATTTCCAGTGAGGGTCATTGACCAATTCTGCTCCAGATCTCCAAAAATTGCAGATTAATGGTTTTTAAAAAGTAGGGTGGTACTCATTAACAAGAGCTAAACTGAGTGTTAAATTTGAAAAGTGAGTAATAAAACTAGGCATGAAGAAACCCAATGGATATTTTGGCCAAACTCTAAAGGTTTTGGAGTGGAGATGCAAAAACAAGGTAAAATCCATTATTCTGGGAGACATTTTGGGTATTTTTGGGATTTTCATAGGAGGAAAAGGGACCCCAAATCACCAAATTGGAAAATTTTATTACTAAAAATTTGATGTCCTCATTAATTTACAAAAAAATGTATTAATAAATATTTTCTAGTTTTTTCGCCATTAGAGAGATAAAAAAAAATTTCTAATTGTATGGAGAAATGCAAAAAGGGCAAAGTTGACAATTCTAGATTGTTACAGAAAGTGCTAGGAGCACTAGATCATTAATATAAGAGTTGATATGTACTCACCATCATGAGTGTTATCTTTCCTAATATAAAAATTTCCTAGTTCTTCTACAGGTTGCAAAAGTTGGCCTCTTATCTTGACTATACCAGTGAGATAAGTGCAAGAAATAGGAAAAACTGGTGATTTCATAAAGCCGTAACTTTCATTGCAGAACACAGAACACAGATTAAGGCATGCATATAGTCATTGGAAATACAATTCAGAGAATAATATCTATGAAGGATTAGAATTTGGAAGAATGTTTCAAGGTTCTTTAGAAATTGAGAATAAGTCGGACATGTAGCCTTAATTGATAGAAATTCACAATGTGCATGATTTCCAAAATTTGAAATAAATGCTATAGAACTGAAAAATTGAAGTGCATCTAACAGTTTTATTGTATACACACTTCTTTCAAAATCAATGTTACAATAAACACAAGTAAATCTCAAAATTGTAGAGCAACATTGAAGAGGAAACATGGAAGATGAATAAGGATCTTATAGCAATAGAGAAGAAGTTAAGGGCCTAAATATTAGTATGGGAAAGGAAGAGACATAGTCTAATGAACACATAGATATAATGGTATTTATTAGGGAATAAAAGGAGAATACATAAAGGCTCTTAAGTGGACTGCCATAATTTTACAAAGACAAGATCTAATTTGATGAACCTAAGACTCTGGAAGAGACCATTAGGAAGGAAAAGTACCTATATGATTAGAAAAAAGACATAACAACTTTCCATAAGTATTGGAAATATATGAAGAAGGAAAAGTTGAATCAAAGGAAGAATTGATTTAAACCTCCTTTCTTTAGGAGTGTTTCTAATACATATCAACAAGGCCAATAAAATCATAGTGGATCCAATATGACACAAACCTTGGGAAAACGGATAAGGTATTAGCCCACAAAATGTTATGGATGTGAAGGAGATCACTTGTACAAAGATTTTCCTCATAAGAGAGATATAATGAGAAATATTAACAATGTACAAGAGGTAACTACAATGGAATATGTGAGTAGAAACATCCCAAGAATATATGCGGCCTTGGAGAATCAACAAGTATACCATCAATAAAATATGATTGAGGTTGAAGTTAAGATTGCAAATTAGCCTATTTCCATTTTAATTGATTTAGGAGCAAGTCATAGTTACATCGACCCTAATTTTTTTTAAATATTTCTCTCGAAGAGAAGTAAGGATGAGAAATTATGGATGGTTCGATTACTAGCTATCGGGGCTAAAATGAAGGTTGATAATATTGTTACAGGTTCTCTAATAGATATGAATGGTGTCAGAACTATTGTAAATTTGAGAATAAAACCTCTTGGATCATATAATTTCCTCATTGGAATGTGTTGATTAGATGTGCATCATGCTATTTTAGATTTCCATAGCAAGACTTAATTTTCTTGATGAAGACAGGAAGTAGAGGATAATAAAAGGAATTACATGGCCCATTTCTATTAAGGAGATTTCATCCTTACAACTGAAGATATGCTTCAAGAAAGGATTCCAATCGTATGCATCTCATGTAGAATATCAAACTAAGTGAACAAGTCCAAGTCTTGAAGAATTTATGGTGTTGCAAGATTTTGTAAAGGTGTTTGAAGAAATACAAGGTCTACCACCAAAGAGAGATATATATTTATACATTTATTTAATGCTTGGAGATGCAACAGAATTGAAGGAGATGAAAATGAAGTTAGAAGAATTTTTAAAGAAGGGGTACATATGGCCAAGTGTCTCACCTTGGGGAGCATTAATACTTTTTATGAATAAGAAAGATGAAACCTTGAGGCTGTGCATTGATTTTAGATAGCTGAATAAAGTCAATGTGAGGAATAAATACCCTCTACCCAAAATTGATGACTTGTTTGATCAACTAAGAGAAGAAAAATATTATAAAAGATATATTCGAGGTCATGTTAATTTATGGGTGCTCAAATTCAATTCTTTGTAGCACTTGTTCAATACTTATTATAACCTTTTTTCCCATTTCCATTTCCATATTAATACACTTTTCATCCACAATGATTCATTTTTGGCCAAGGTATAATCACTCACTCAACATGCCATTTCAATACTTATCCTTATGCAGTTTTAGGATATTATCATATTTTTTGCTAACAGTGGTATAAAGGAACAAAGTTGCACATGTACCTTCCCAACAAAAGAGTTGCAATCCTTGTTCAAGCGTAGCTACTACAAATTTGTTCATTGCTACAAATCTCATTGTTGCAACTCTGAGTGCTACGACTCTAGTTGTTGTTGCAACTCCCGTTGTCATAAACATCGGTGTTGCAACTCCATTTGCCACAAATCACAGTGCTGCAACTCTAAGTTTTGCGACTCTCATTGTGCTACAAATCTCACTACATAAACATTGTTTAAACTTTGAGTTGAGTCACTAGTAATTTTGGGTCATTTTTCGACGACCCTTTTGACGTAATTTCAACATGATATTGTCAGGATCATGAAAAATATTGACCCCTCCAAATGTCATTTATGGTACTGTCTTACTTCCGATGAATATTCTTGTGTCTCACGTCTGACATTTCTTACGGACACGTGTCGTCCAAGGCTCAATTTTTTAGTGATGAAAATTGTCATCTCACTTCTGACGTATATTTACAAGTCATCTTACTTCCAAAATAAACTTATGGTTTATGTGTCGTTTCCACTATGGCAAAAATTATTGTCGCAATAGATATGAACTAGACTATTCCAGTGAAACCATAAATTTTTGAAGACCTTAAACTACGACGAAAGATGTCGTCAGAATTCAGACACCAGAAAGGATTCATCAATGAATTGGCCATATCGGTGACATTTTGGATTGTTGGAAGATCATCAAGAGTCATATGCCATAAGTGTATTATTTATTCACAAGTGAGATGAAAGGGTCATCGGAATATAGACATATTGTAAGTATATATATAATTATGTATCCCTTTCCACGGTTGATAGGAGGTTTCACATTTGGAAGTGTGTGAAGGTTAACAACAAGGTTGATTTGTGAAAAGAGGAGATTATGCCATGCATCGTCTCCAGATAGTATCACATTTTTTCAAATGGTTATTAAGACCACCTTTTTGGATTTGCAAAATGAACGAGGATTGTTCATTCACGAAGATATTAAGTACGAGCTTTGATCTGGACCTAGATAATTAAGTTGTGTAGAGATGGAGTTTAAGCGCCAGTTAGAGCAGCGCGAGGTCACATTTCTTGAGTTACATGGAAAAGAGGCTTAATGGGAAGAGTGCAATGAAGAAATAACACCCAATCATAGTCTTTGGGTCAAACTGGGAAAAAGGTAAGCACCTCAGACTTAATTTTGTTGTTATATACAAGCGCCTTTGGGATTAAGTGCAGGTTTCAAGCCCTTAATAACATGTTTATATAGGATCGTAGATGTATTATGGCAGGGGGTCATATTTAATCCCCTTTCCCACTGGTCTAAATAACAGGAATAAGGTTATAAACACTAATCCTTGGAATAGAAGTGATAAGGAGTTAGCGCTAAAGGCATAAGCCCGAGGTCATAACCACTCGTCACAAGAGGAACTGGAACTAAGTGCAAGGAGGAAATCACTTAGTATTTAAGCGCTCGGTCATAAATGTTGGTCACAAGGTAATAAGGTAAGCACCCTTGGAGGGGATTAATTCTGTTGTAATGTTAAGAGCCAATTTTATTAGGTTATGGACCTATCCCTCGACCCTGTAGAATACCCGAGGAGAATTACATATTCATAATCAATTTGATATTGATAGAGGCCAAGTATTAAGAGCCTGTCTACCATTGTAGTTACATAGGTAGTATAGGAGTGTATGGATGAATGGATGATTTGATCCATAAATGTGATCAACTCATGAGATTCAAATTATGATCATAATTGGAGGAACGAAAAATTCAGTCTCGTTGAACTGAGACTAGTTTTCATATTTGATCCTTCACAACCTTACTGCAGGATTATAGAGTAGCTAGGTAAATCTAGAGTTGCCTAACTATGGATATTGGGAGATACCATGTAGGTTTTCGCCATCATTTTCTATCTTTGATTAAGCATTAGTTTTTAATTTACTCATGCAGGTTGGGCACTCTATTCTAGATAGGAATAGGGTTAGGGTTGGACACAATGAACCGAGGTGCTTAACTTAGTCTTATTCAACAATGAGGTTACAATTTTGATGAAATATGACAACTTCACAAAAGAATTTCAATCATTTACTTCTTTCCCTGAAGCTAGAGTGTTGTTTCTCTTGTCTCTGAGGCTCAATCCCTTTATCAAATTTTGAGGCTCAATCATTTATTGAAGATTTAAATTTGATCTTCAAAACATACAATAATTTGCATCATTCAAGAGGAGAGAGCAATTCAACTTGAGGAAGATGTAGCATGGAAACTTGAAAACAAAATTGCAAGAAAAAATGAGATGTTGATACAATCACAATAAAAGTTCAATAATATTGATCTAAAATTCAAGATCTTTAACCATTATTTGCATGTGAGTTTTTTTAAACTGTTAACCACCTTTATAATCCAAAATTAAAGAACATCCATCAAGCACATAAGCACATAAATATGTAAGCAAACCATCTATGAACAAGAATTGGTAACGTAGTTCACCAGACCCCCTGGCTACGTCTCTGGGCCTCTTTCCAAATGGGAAGGCCGATAGATTAAGTATTCAAATGCTTACAAAGTGACTTCTGAATTATGTCTGTCATATATAGTAAGAGACTTCAACAACAACTGCAAGATGAAATTCTGAGACTTTTGAGTATGAACATGGATACCTTTCTGTGTATCTGGAAAATTCTGTGAGCACTTTTCTGTCTTGATGCCTGAATGCAAAAACTGAAGCTGGATCTAGAATCCTTGCGAAAAACCGATACTTTTGAGTATAAACTCGATATATTTTAGAACTGGACTCAGAATGCCCTTCTTGGCACAATTCCCAAAATCTGCCTCTGATATGTACTATCCGTACGGCCTAAGGATGCATGCAAGTCCAGAATCACCTCGATCTACGTGCAAAACCACCTCGGTCTGCATGCAAATTCACCTCGATCACTATGCAGAACCACCTCGAGCTACGTGCCAGTCTCTGCCTGCATCAAAACTCCCCCTCGGGATCCGTGCCCATTGCTCATTTAAATAATGAGAAAAAAACCAAAAAGGGGGGCGTGGCCATAGGCCACGCACCTACCCAAATCCCACCAATATCAACAGTTTTTAAGGTTAATCTACCACCTCTTTCCACATCTCATGGCGGTGGCACATTGGTAGATGTGGTAGTTAGGGGTGGAAGTCCCGGGGTCAAACCCGCGGGCTTCTCCTCCCACGCATATGTGATTGGCTTGGCACGATTTGGTTTAACATATGATATTTAACATATGTTATATATATTTTATATGGTTTATAATATGGCATGTATTATATGGTTTGGTGCTTATGGTTTGGATATATGGCGCATTTATAACATATGGTTGATTTAATGGTTATATTATATGGACTTTGGTTATATGGCATGGCTTAATAACATTTACATACCAAGGGGGCCTTGGTGTTGGCAAGGTTGAGGGCTAAGCCCTTGACCACCCCCTTTTTTCCCAACCATGGGGTCATGGTGGCCTTATCCTAAGGTCTTGGGTTCAATTCCCATAGCCCCAAATTACATTTGTTTTAACCATTTCTAACCATTTTTCACCATCTTTGATGAAACTTCAATTGTTGGTATCTTTGTCATCTGTAGGCAGTTTTTCCCTAAGCGAATGCCACTAGAAATTTGTTGATGAGCTCTTCCACTTTGTAAGATTTACTTTTCATTTTGAATACTTTAACTCTATCTAATTTTGAGATGATCCACCTAGATCAAACCTTCCCACTGGAAATCTTTTTGGCCACAAAAAGTACGAAACTATTCAGAAAATAAGTGAGGACATGTTTGTCTCACTTGTCCTCTATCACCTATCCATTCTTCCTGGAACCTGTACATCTGACTCAGCAATACAACAATCAACACTGCACTAACATTGTTAAGTACATTAATCACA
>JASDQU010246565.1:6311-22940 GCA_032191745.1 Picea mariana
GAAGTATTGTATTTGGAGCGGTAGCTCAATAGGAGGATGCCCCCTCGAAGAGGCAAGTGAACAGGAGAGGATCTCGTCCATAATAGGATCCATTGTATGGTGTTGCCCTACCTCAAGGGTTTGGATATAATAAAGTGGTGTTTTCTTATATTGCTTTGTGGATCTATTGTGTATTCAGTATTTGTGGTGATTATATTTGTAGATCTATTCAGGTTCTTAACAGCTATCGAAAAAAGGGAACCAAAGGCAGGGAAGGGCGCCGAAAAAAAAGACCGGGGGGGGGCATGCGTCCCTAGCCCCCGAGTTTAGAATACTGTGTTCATGTGTGCAGGATCCGTTAGCAAAAAACCTCAATTGTAGATAATATTGAAATAACTTAACCATGAATGCATTATAGGAGGTTACAAGAAATGAGTTTCCTAACCAATGCTATGTCTATAAACTCATTAGATATTTGACACATACTTTATCATTCCCAAAGACAAAAGAAACATTGAACCTAAAAATTTGTTTAGGAATTTTTGCTCATGTGGGATATCAACATTTGTATTCTCGAACACAATTAAATAATTTTTAATAAATTTAACTACCACTACCCTATTAGTCCCACCTCCCTATCCACTAGTCACATTCATATTTAGACTTGGCTTGATGGTGATCTTTTACTCAAATTGAGGAAATTTAAGTTAGAATCACCATGTACATATTCTTCATTAATGTGGATCTACCTTCAAACCCATGTTATTTATGCAATAATATGATAATGTGGATTTAAAATCTTGATCTTTTTAATGTTATATATGATCTCTTGATATGATTAATGATTTTGAGAGATGGGAATTACACTATATATGAGGGTGGAGGCTTAAATAAATAGTGAATGCTAGTGTTCACATGCTCAACAAAAATAGTATACATGGAGAATCCATAAAAATCATCGTATACCTTGATAGAGTGTCTACCTCAACAACTATGTTTGAAATGACCCCTTATTTTCCACTCTCATTCTAGGATACTATCACTACACCCTATACCCACCTAGCAATTGGTAAGCAATTTAGTCACACCATTGAACTCTAACTTAATTGTTTTTAACTTTTTATTATTCATATATTTGTTTTTGTACACTTCCACTTACTAACATGGACCCATGTGACAACTGATGGGACATTTCTAGTTACAAATTTTGTGTGCACTCATTGAAAATTCACATAGCTATCATACATAAAAAAAAAACATTATTTAACCATGAGGGTAAGGGATTCGATGTGCACT
Organism: Picea mariana; assembly: GCA_032191745.1. Taxonomy (NCBI): domain Eukaryota; kingdom Viridiplantae; phylum Streptophyta; class Pinopsida; order Pinales; family Pinaceae; genus Picea; species Picea mariana. Next base: position 7,587 of record JASDQU010246565.1, read on the forward strand.
TTTCTTGTCCATCCATTCCATTTTTATTCTCCTTTGTTCATGTGTTTGATCCATTTTGGATCTACAAAAGTTCTAGGTACACCTTCATTGAATATATTCAACAATTTTTCAGAGGTATCTCTAAAATTAGCATGCCTCTAAAGCAAAGGAAATGAAATGCCAAAGTAAATCAAGGTGATACATTTTTCAAACATAAGAGAAGTGTTTTGGATGGTTCATGATTAACTAATAAAGAATCCATTGAATAGGGTCCATGAATAATTAATTGAAAGGATATTTTAGTGTTTTCAGCATAAATGGATGTGTGGTGGGAGGATGTGGAGGATGTTGCACCATTGTTTTAGTTTAAAATCATACAATCTTCTTTGATTAGGCCATTGATCATAAAAACACTTTTTAGCATATTTCACTCACAACCACACATCAATGCAAGTCAGAACAATAGGGGACCCCGTGGAACCTCGTCATTCCTGGTGCTTGCAAGGCCTCCCACAAATTTTGGGAGGTGTTCTTGGTTTTTCTGTTTCACCAGCAAGATCACCCTAGAACTCACCCTTGCATGCAAATTTGTTAGGATCTTACCTATTTGGATCATCCTTTTTAGGCACCACTCACTCTAACACCCCATTGGGAGGCTCTTCCTTAGTAGGAACTAGTTACCAACCACACATTCTAATGGTGGGTATTCGAACACCAAACCCACCACGCACACCAAATTCGACCAAACTACCTTTAGATATTCACAAATTTGAGGATAAGTTGGGAAAGGACTTGGAAAATAATGTGATACTTTTCATCTTTGGTGCTCATCCAATAGCATCAATGACAATTCCATTCGATTGGGGATATTTCAAAGAACCTTGACTAGTCCCTCTGCAAAATGGTGTGTAAACGAGTCAACAAGATCCCATTATTCTCATAATTGTCCCAAAATTTAATGTATCATGTTATGTGTAAGGTACTCGACTAGAAGGGAACAAACACCGTCTCCCAAGTCATTAAGGAGGTGGAACTTGGGGTTGCTCTGGCACCCAAGAGTCGCACTTGTTTGAAAATTGGGTGCCTTGGGCATGCAAACATGCCAAGGGGATTTCCCAAGCATGAGGCAAAGCACAAGGTTGGGTGCACCAAAGAGGTTGGGGTGCATCGACATAAGGGGCACACCAAGGTTGGGGTGCACTGGTCCCAAGGGATGTGAAGGTTGACAAGTGCACATGTTCTTTTGGGCACACTGGGTCCACAAAGGGTTGTGTCAATTCATTTGTGCATGATGGTTTGTGAAGGGATGGCACAACCAAAGGATGCAATGCTTTGCGAAGGTGACGTTTGGATTCCATATAAGAGCACAAGGTGCACAACCAATAAGGCAAAGGGAAAGTGAGGAAGACAATACCAACTCTGAGGTTCTGTAGTAGATTTGGACAAGGAGTGGAAAGTTCCTTCAAGGGTCCAAGTCACTCCATATGGGAGGACTTGTGCTGCCTTGAGGTGATTCTATGGACAAAGTTGGGGCGATCTTCTTTGGGTGGATTTTAGCAGCAAAAAAGGTGACTTTGGAGTTGGGGAAGTCTTGTCATAGGTATGCCTGAGGCATGCTATGAGATAGAACCGTATTTCTATGTGAAGCCTTGTGATAGAGAAGAGATGGTGAGTCTATGGTGGGTGCACGTTTAAGGTGCATCACAAGAGTTGTGAAAGTTGTTGCGACAGATGAGTCTTGGTGTGAAGAATTTTTGTATGAGTGTCTTGGTGAGGTGAGGAAAGTCATGTGACTCTACCCAAGTTGTAAACAAAGATAGTAGTGCTCATATTGTAATTGTTTCACAATAATAAGACTTAGTTGGGTGTTAGGAACCTCTTGTGTCTCTCGCATTATTTTTGTGTGTCTCTTGTCTGTTTTGTAAGCATTCTCTTTGTTTCACATGTTCATGAATGTATGCTTAAATGAATAAGTATTAAGTTATTAATAAATAATCTAAGTATACAAGTGAGTTGCACTAGAGTAGGAGTGTGACTCGCTCGTAGACTAGAACAAAGTATGGGTATGCTCTAGGTGAAGAGGCGTAGTCCAAACGAAGTATCCTTGGTGTTTCCAAGTAGCCAAGTGAGAAGTATCGCAGTGTTTCATGCCCTTAGGAGGTGCACGATCATAATATTAAGGCAGGCGTCCTGTGGGGACATGACATATGGTATCAGAGCTTGTTCGTCGCAGATTTTGAAGAAGGGTTGGTGATATCTTCACCACTATCTCGATGATAGATGGTATCAAAGTAGATTTGGATCTTCAACGCTACCATAGTCATAATGGTGGTGTTGAGGCACACTCAATTAGTTTCATAGTTCGTTGCGAATAAATTTCAATGGGAATGCTTAGAAACTTGTTGAATAGTTCGGTGGAGTGAATTGGTTCATCACAAAGAATTTGCATCATACTTACGATGGAGGTTCTAGTTGACAATGCAGTGGAATGTTGATCTGGACGCACCCCTTTTATAGACCAAGAGTAGAGTTTGTGATGAAATGAAGAACTTGGGAAAGGTGGTTGGTTGCATAACTCATCACAGAGTTCATCGCAGGACTTGTTGCAGAGGTCATTTGGGTGCAGACTTGGTGAAGGTTTGATAAGATGGAATGATCTTTCGCAGAGACATTCTGGGCATAGACTTGGTTGGTTTTATTTGTGATTGAATTAAGTGCCAAACATGTGCACACACCTTGAGAAGAATGAGTGCAGAGTTGATGGGTGAACCAAGCACTTGGGCAAGGCAGATGAATGAAAGACTTTTCGTAGAACTTATCATGGATCTAACTGCAGAAGTGATTGTAAAGGTTGATCATAACAATGATCGTAGGAGTGATCACCGGGGTGATCGTAGAGGGTGATTGTAGAAGTGGTCACAAAGTGGAGTAGTTATGGGTTGTGACAAAGTGGACTCACCTTTGTGCAGACTCAAGACAAGGCATATGGTCATGCGACGAGTTGAAACACTAGGGTGATTTAGGTGACTTGGAGCAGCATCGCAATAAGGCAATTAGTTGGGCACATTTTCATCATGACATATTTGTGTTGTGCATCACCAAGAATAGCAGTTGAGTTGAGCTGGGTTGTTGGACGTGTGGTTCAATCACAACCTTCATATGAGGTAGCTCTTTGCAAAGTTACACAAGTTAGTTAACAATAGTATGACTTGGAAGTTGAGCTGTGTGTGGATGGTGTCTTGAAGCGAAAGAATTCAAGTTGCGAAAATGACAAGACATTGGAAATGAGTTTGGCTAATCGCATAAGAAGTTTAGGACTTAGATGTATTTTTGAAGTGGATGGATGGACTCAACCTTGTATTGCAGTGAAGGTGCGATGAAGGTTTGTGGAGCTGTAGATGGTGATTGAGGGGATTTCATGCAGTTAAGGTATAGGACAACATACTTAAACCATAGGTGAAACCAAGGATGTCGTTGGAAAGGTATGGTTGGTTTTGAGTTCTTTCATTTCCTAAGTGTTGTGGTGAGTTCTTTGAAGGGAAGTTGGATGAATTGGTGGTTCAAGTGTAATATGTTTTCGTGGTGAAAATTAATAGACTTGAGGGGGGATCAAATCAAGTGGTGTATATTCAAATAATTCATGTAGAATTTGGGACATATTGAATTGGATGAAATAAAAGAGAGCTCGGGGAAACCTATTTGGAGGAGTCATATGGTGGACTTAGGAAGATTTGGATACAGTTGTGGAGGTGACTTGAGGAGTTTCCTAACTCTTGGATGAGGTACCTTGGTGCATTGGTTCCCTAGCCAGATTTTTTGGGCCACGCGATGGCTTGATAGTCACAATGACAACACTAGAGTTTGGATACTTACAAGAGGTGCAAGGTAGTTTTGTTCTAGGAGATGGATGGAGTCAAAAAAGAAGTCGACCAAGAATTGTTGGAAGTCAACCTGAATGGGAAGAATGCGGACAAAGTTACTTGGGTGGTGTTTTCTCACCTTTAGTATGGGACATTTGATGAGGCAAAGAATACCTTAGTGATTTTCATATGATTGTGTGATGACTCAGAGATCCATTGAGGTTGTTGGTTGAGGTTGGCAGGAGTATTGGTTCAAATGTGCCTAAGGCATGGAATTTCTTTGAGGTGAATTATTCTACTTGGAGCACTTTGGATAGTTCATTGATACGTTTGAGGAGTGTGGGCATGTTGGCCACACTCATTGTAGATGTTGAGTTGCAGAGATGTGACTCGATGGAAGAGGTGGGTTGAGGAATTGCCTTAGTTTTGATGATTGTGTGGACATGAAGATTGCAACATGATGAGATTACTTAGGCATGGGAGGTTCTCTTGTCTTGAGAAACATGGTTGAGGGTGAAGCCTAACCATTCCAAGATATAGAGAGGTAGACACAACAACATGGTTGGGTGATGAAGTAATGGGTAAAAGACAGTCTGGATATACATTTTTTGGTGCAGATGGTACGTTTCATATCCAAAGATACATATGAAGATGGGGAGAATTTGACCAAAGAAGCTAGACTTGTGGACTTGATTGTAGTTTGAGTAACAAGGGAAGAGTTGGATGGACGTGCAAATGCACGACGATTTCCCTTGAATCTTCATAGACTTGGATGCAATGGGGAATGTGTGTAGAAGATTGGATAACTATGCCATGAGGTGGGTAGTGGAGTCAAGTTTTCGTAGATGAATTTTTTTGGGGGTGACTTCATAGTGCAATAAGGTGAGGGGTGATCTTTCCTTGGTCTAATATTGTTGTGTGAATGGATTGAATTTCGGAAGGAAGTGACCAAGCTTTGGGAAGGTTGTGCATTATCAAGGAATGAACGTGATAGTTCAACACTTGGAGAGTTAGTGCAAGAGAACATGTCGAAGTATGGATGCACCAGTAGGTTCAAAGTGAAACATTGTGGAGGATATCCTTGATGAAGATCCGATGATGGTAGTAGTAATGAGGCAAGGGTGGAAACTTTTCTTAGTCTTTGGAGTTAGATGGAGTGACACAGATGCATACATAAAAGACTAAGTTCAAGCATGAGGAAGTGCATTCTCATGAGCTGTGCTTGACGATTGGACTGAATACCCAATCAGTCCAAGTCATTGTAGGATTCAATGTGTAGAGACATGGTAGAGATGGTTGAAGTGTGGATGCAACAGTTAGTTCACGAGAGTTCAACACTTAGAAATTTTTCATGGGGTTTAGCAACGATTGAGGTAGCAGCAACAAGACAGAGTGTGATCGTCGTAACAAAACAATGGAAACTTGGACATTGCAGACAGATTTGGGGAGGATACGTCTTTCCAATGTAGCAGATAGATTGGTAGCACACAACTTTGGGTAGAGGGTAGTGTGGATGGTTGCATAGTGTTGTGGATGATTGCAGTGCGGGTTGGAAACTTGGAGTTTCCACTTCACAAGGAAATTTGGGGTTTCTGGTTAGCATGAAACTTGGGGTTTCCAGTAGACTTAGCTGCGATGGGGGAATGAGTTCGGGTGGGGAATCAAATATTGTAGATTTTGTGGATGTTTTCAAGGACAACGATGACTTGAGGTGGGGGAGAATGTAAGGTATCCAGATAGAAGGGCGCAAGCACCCTCACCTAATTCCTCAAGGAGAAAAAATTTGGGGTTGTTTCGGCACCTAAGAATCACACTAGTTGTGAAAGTGGGCGCCTTAGGCTTGTGAACAGGTCAAGGGGCTTTCCAAATCATGAGGAAAAAAAAAAGGTTGGGCACACCAAAGAGGTTGTGGAATGTTTGCATGAGGAGCGCACCAAGGTTGGGGTGTGTTGGTCCCAAGGGACACAAAGGTTGACGAGCACATGGGTTTGTTTGAGCGCATCAGGTCCGCAAAGAGACACATTGGTTTTTTTTGGTGTGATGGTTTGTGAAGGAACATGAAACACCCAAAGGTTGCGATGATTCGTGAAGGTGACGTTTGGAGTCTATATAAGAGCATAAGGTGCAAAACCAAGAAGGCATAGGGTAAGTGAGGAAGACAATATCAACTTTGAGGTTCTACGGTAGATTTGGACAAGGAGGGGTGAGCTCCCTCAAGGGGACAAGTCGCTCCACATGGGAGGACTTGTGCTACCTTGAGGTGATTCTATGGACAAAGTTGGTGCAACCTTGTTTGGGTTGAGTCTAGTAGCAGGCATGGTGACTTTGGAGTTGGGGAAGTCTTGTCGCAATTCTGGGTGAGGCATGCTATGAGACAAAATTGCAGGTCTGTGTCAAGCCTTACGATAGAGAAGAGACAATGAGTCTATGATGGGTGCACGTTTGAGGTACACCGCAAGAGTTGCGAAATTTGTTTCGACGGATGAGTCTTAGTGTGACAAATCTATGTATGAGTGGCTTGGTGAGGTGAGGTGATTTGTGTGACTCTTCCCAAGTTGTAAACCGAGTCGGTAGTTCTCATATTGTAACTATTTCATAACAATAAGACTTAGCTAGTTGTTAATCATGTCTTGTGTCACCCACATTATTTTAGTGTGTCTTTTGTATGTTTCGTAAGTGTTCTCTTTGTTTCACATGTTCATGAATGTATGTTTAAATGATTAAGTGTTAAGTTGTCAACAAATTGTCTAAGTATACAAGTGAGTTGCACTAGAGTAGGAGTGTGACTCGCCTGTAGCCTAGAATGGAGTATGGGTATGCTCTAGGTGAAGAGGCATAGTCCCGATGAAGTATCCTTGGTGTTTCCAAGTAGCCAAGTGAGAACCGTCACAATGTCTCACACCCTTAGGAGGTGCATGATCATAATATTGAGGTAGGCGTCCTGTGGGGACATGAAATTATGTCATTTATATTATACAATGTTGGATCACATAAAATGGATTATAATGCAACATTGAGTATTAGAGAACACTGACAAATATTTATAAAAAATTAATGTTGTATGTGTTGATCTCTAAAAACTTCAAATTTTTATAGGTATTTTATTGATGGTAAATGGGAAGATATTATGGAGTTGGACATTGAAGACCCATAAGATATGATATAATTTTCAGCTAAAGATATAACATGGACACAAATTGGAAGGGATCAAGTCGTTATTATCCCATATAGTCGACTTGAAGATTTTATAAATGGAGAGCAATCAGATGAATATGATTGCACTCATTTTTTTGTTAATAAAAATCAATCTAAAGAAGTGAGGAGATTGTATGTACCTGCATTAACACATAACTAGAATATGCTATGTGAGTCTTTATTTGTTTAATATAATTATAAATTTCTAATTCAAGTTCATTGTGAAAAAAATGCGTGGACATGTTTCTTAATTTGTTATCATTGTTCTTATATAGTTATTGGTGTGCATATGGCATGGATTCCACACGTAAACTCCCAGGTGGTGATATTACCATTAATCCACAAGTATCAACAAAAACAAAATGCAATCCACACCAAAGCATTAAAGTTGGTTGTATGTGTCACTTCATCATGTATTGACTTTATGTGCGTCCAAATGACTTTGTTCGAATATGCATTGAGTGTAGGCATATTGATAAATCTAGTGGTATTTGTCACAGGAAGAATGCAATGGGTAGACCTTAAACATTCAATTATGCACCACATTTATCATTGGATATATGAGCTAGTGTCAAAAAGATGATTGAAGATGGTTTTAATGTCAAGATGGTTTCATACAAATTCATCTCTGATGTGGAGCACCAATTAGGTGAGTTATTCACAAGGGTAACTTGGGATACTGTAATGACAAGGACAAATATTTCTAACATTTACCATAATATTATAAATAAATAAAATATGAAGGATGAGAGTGATCCAACAAGTGTCGACTATTGGTACAATCAGTTTCTAGATAGTTTTTTGTTCTACCAAAAGCAAGATATTGTGCAAAACATACCATTTATTATAGGCATACAAACATGTTGGATGAATTCCATGACGGTGAGACATTCACACAACAATGTTATGTCCATGGATTCTACATTTAGTACCAATATGTATGGGGTACATATTATCGACCTTTTCATTTCTTTATGGCAACAAAAATGAATTCTTATGTGTTGACTATAATATTTATACTTAGGTGCTTTGTATGTAGTATCAACTTTATACGTTAATGGTATTCAAAAAACATTGTGATGGTGTACTAGTGTCTTGGGTGATTTCATCAAGTAATACTACATATGATATTTACAAATGGTTTTGAACTTTATTTGTTGTGGGAATGAAATAATGCTCAAATTGGCATATACAAGCATTTATAACAGATGATGCTTCTACTGAGATTCATGCATTAAGCTTTCACATTTGTTGTTTTCCAAAAGAAACATGAAAAAATAATGTTACATTCATATAATTTACTCTCTTCTGATGTAATACCATTTAAGGATTTTAACCAATTCATCCATCCTAATATGAGTATGGCATGTCCATTGAGCATGGGCGAAACATGTTGGAAGCAAAGTCAAATTCAAAGAAAACAAAGTTTGCATTTTTCGTGTATTAGGGGAAATCATGCACTCATGCCAAGATGATGAGTTGGTATGAAAATATGTTGTAACAATATTCCATGAATTCAATGAAGAGTAAAAATTTATGAAATATTTTGACACCACTTGGGTATCCAATGATAAAATATGTAAGTGTCTTGTAACATTGGATCATTTCTATTTTTACAGAATAGCATGTTTTTAGTCAACACTTTTGAGTTGATCCACATTCCAATCAAGACATAAACAATGCAATTGAATCCTACCATAAGTATATAAAATATAGGTACCTATATAAGGAAAACAATGTATGCCACAAATGGGTGGATTGGTTAATATTTGTGTTGTTGACAAAAGTTGAATAATATTATATTCATAATCAACGTTTAAAAAAAGTGGGAATTATAAGGCCTACAAAGTGTGAGAAACAAGAGACTCTCTCAAAGGATAGATCAATTCAAATACCAGATGAATATTGTATGCACGACCCAAAAAACATGAATGAATTTCTGGTTCATAGTCAAAATAATGATACTCTTGATACCGAGACTAATTTCATATAAATAGGGTCCAAGTTTAATTTTTGTAGTTGTGATTGGGAATTGAATGACAACGTTTGAAATCATGTCTTCAAAGTTCAAATGTGGTCCACTGAACATGATTTGGACATTAATACATTACCAAATGTTTCCAGTTCAATTATTGAGAGACCTGGATTTTTAGTTGATTTAAATCAAATAGGTACAATGAGCTCCCTACCAGAAGACAAAACAAACATTCACCATGTCACCACCATGTACATATTTTATCAGATCATGTTCATCCTAAGAATGCAACATTGAACAATCCGATCTTTGAGGCTAATAGATTGAAATTTTTGCGTACATCGATCAATAAAAGAGTAAGGGATATGTTGAGAAATTTTCCTACAAATGTGGGCCATTTAGAAGAAATTGACAACTTGTTTTACATTTTAAGTGAAGAGTTAAACAAAAAAAAATTGTTAGTGTTGTGTCTCCATCTAAAATCATGACTAAGGGACAACATTGTTTTTTTAGCCCACAAAGTAAAAAGATACAATTCGTCGTGAGAGACATTCAACTAAGGATAAACCACAATTTTAAAGGGTTGGATGGGTTCACACGAAGTCAAGGAAGAGCATGGACAAGAAAATGTAACTACTTTCTTCATAAGATCATAGGAATGTGAAACAGACCTTTTATCATGTGCATCATTATGTTCCATACAAAATGTGTATTGTAATTAGAGATTTTTGTTTGTTTTACATGACATGAGTTATATTATTAGCCTCAATGTGATTGTAGAAATGTTGTATGATTGTTGTTACAATTTAGGGATCAACATCTCAGAATGAACCTCGTCATGTATGACATTGTCAACTTCAATTATTTTCTGATGATATTGTCGAGGGTAACATAGGTACACATTTTTAAATTATTGTCGACAAATGAGAGTTGTAAAATTATTTATATAGTTCATTTAAAACTTGTCTAATTAAATATTTAGTGCATTGTGTCTTGCAACCAACACTAACTTATTTTGTTTTAATGGTTTATGTGTTAGAAAAACATGATCGCAGAGCAATAAAATAAAACAAATGCGGAAATAAAACACAAAAGATACACAATACAATAAAGACACAGATATACGTGGTTCACCCAATGTGGGATACGTCCACCATAGAAATTGCTAGGTCCTTCCTTTATTATTATCCAACAAATGAAGGGATACAACCTACAACAAACCCGCTATAACTTCCTCTTCTTTCTCTCACAGTATCCTCACTCAGAATACAATATTTGCAATGATACATAGCCGCAATACATTTCCCTCATAAAAGAGGGTTGCCTTCTAGAGAAAAAAACCCTAACATAACTTCTACCGTAAGATCTGCAACCTTATAATGAATGATCCAGATTTACAAATAAATTACAATATACATTTACAAGGAAATTTTTCCTTCGGGGGCCCGCTTTCCCCCGGACCCTCTAGACCCCATAGAGGGGGTAACCCCCTCTGCACTCCCCCGCGTGGAGTGTACATTTTTCTGGGGTGTAAAGTCTTCATGGGGTATAAACACTGCTGAAAACAAAGACCTCTGAATCAGGAAGATAATCAGGCTCCACAACCAACATTATGTTGTAAGTTCAACCAAATGATGTATCGATCCAAGAAATTAGCACAGATAAGCCAACAATCCCATTGATTCCAAGTTTAAACATATGAGGTTTGGTGAAAGGTAAATTTAATGTTAAAGTTGTTGGAAAGTAATTGTGATAATTATTTCAATTTACTTATACAAACAATGCTACATGAATCACATATTATTTTAGCACACATATTACATAATAAAAGAGTTATGACATCCCTGCTACGTGAATCACATATTATTTTAGCATGTCTATTAAATAATAAAAAAAATATTAAATCCTTCTCAAGTATTTTGATAGTGAAGCACAAACAATATTATTGGTTTGTTTTTTTTTTAATTATGTTACATAGTCAAAATATTACTAATTATACAATATTTCATTTCTAGTTTTTAGGAGTACCAAGAGATTGGATACAACGTAAAGATGAAAACATTTAGATGATTTTTCTTTCATAACTTAAAACGATTATGTATAGGACAATTACTGTAATTTTATAAAACATTATTTGAATTACGTGGAGAAACATGCACTATTTAACTATATTTTTAACTATGATACATGTTATCATTACTTTATTATATTTTCCTTCTCATTTGCTAATGTTGTTATTAATTTTTCTCCTTTGATTTATTGAAATAAAAATATTCAAAATATGCCTTCAACTTCAATAACAAACCTATGTTTATGTTATGTAATTTGATGTAAATTAAAATTATATAACTAATTAATAAAATACAAGTACTTGAAAATTAAATCCAAATTAATAGTTAATGAAATGCACCTATTATTTACATATTTAAATGAAATGCTCATAAATTAAAATTTTTATATATGGAGAGAAAAAGAGAAACTAATAAGTATCATATCATTATCACATAAACTTGAATATATGCACTTCTTTACACAATGTTAAACATCACATACATTCATATAATATCAAACACTCCATTGCACGTGACTTGGGTTTGATAAACAATTTTGGCCTAAAACTTTCCCATACAAAATTTCATCATTTATATTTATATAAAATCACATGTCTAATTGATCTATATTTTTGTTTCCAATATGAAGAACAACTCACCAACGTCTTTTTCATATTATAGGATGCAAGATTCATCATTTATATTTATATAAAACCACATGTCTAATTGATCTATATTTTTGTTTCCAATATGAAGAACAACTCACCAATGTCTTTTTCATATTATAGGATGTAGGATTATTTTATATTAATTAGTGTTTGTTTAATTGCAAACAAGCAAATGGAACTATTTTCTTCAAAAGATCAAAGGAATGTGAAACACATTTTTGATCATGTGCAATATTATGTTTTAAACAATGTAGATATTGTAATTAGAGATTTTAATTTGTTTTATATGATATAAATTATATTATTAGCTTCAATTTCATTGTAGGAATGTTGTATTATTGTAGTTACAGTTGAAGGATTTGCATTTCAAAATAAACCTTGTCATGTCCAACATTGTCAACTTCAATTATTTTTTTATAATATTGTTGAGATAGTATATGTGCATATTTTTAAATTATTTTCGACAAATGAGAGTTGTAAAAATATTTATATAGCTTAATTAATTCTTATCTAATTAAATATTTTGTGCATTGTGTCTTACAACCAACACTAACTTTATTTCATTTTAATGGTTTATGATGTAAGACCAACCAAATGATGTAGCGATCCAATAAATTAACACATACATGCCAACAATCCCATTGCTTCCAAATTTGAACATATGAGGCTTGGTTAAAGGTAAATTTAACATTAAAGTTCTTGACAAGTAATTGCAATGATAGTTGACATGAATCACAAATTATTTTAGCATGCATATTAAAGAATAAAAGAGTTATGAAATCCTTCTCAAATATTTAGATTGTGAAGCAAAGACAATATTATTGGTTTGATTTTTAAATTATGTTACATAGTCTAAATATTACTAATAACATATTTGTTTACAGAATCCAACCATTTCCGTAAATGTGAATATATGGAATTGTGCATGTACGAAAACCAACTTCCATAAATGTTTATATACGAAATCATGCATACATAGAAGCCAACTTTCGTAAATGCACATATACAAAAGCTCTCTTTTGTAAATATGTATATATGAAAGCCAGTTTTCGTATATGCACATATATGGAAGCTCTTCCGTAAATGCATATTTATGGAAGCTGACTTCCATATATGCCCATACACGAAAGTGGCTGACTTCCATAAATGTGCATATACGAAAGCGTGCATATATAGAAGTCAACTTCTATAAATGCACATATACGAAAGCCAAATTTCGTAAATGCACATATATGGAAGTTGGCTTCCATAAATACACATATATTGAAGTCAACTTCCATATATCTACATATACAAAAGTGTTATGGAAGTTGATTTCCATAAATACGCATATAGAAGTTGTATTCCATATAAGCGCATATATGGAAGCACTTATATGTCATATATGGAAGTGGTCGACTTCCATATATGCACATTTATAGAAATGGACGGCTTCACTATATATGCATATATGAAAGTGGTTGATTTTGGTAAATACGCATATACATAAGCACTTATGTATATGCACATATAAGGAAATCGACTTTCATATATGCACATTTTTTCAAGTGGTCGACTTCCATAAATGAGGATTTACGGAAGCCGATCATTTTCGTAAATGTGCATATATGGAAGCTTACCACTTCTGTAAATGTGCATATATGGAAGTTGGATTGCATATATGTGCATTTACAAAATCTTATCACTTTTGTAAATGTGCATATATGGAAGTGGTCGGCTTTCGTAAATGCGCATATACAGAAGTTGGATTTTGTGTATGTGCATTTATGAAAGATGACCACTTCCATAAATGTGCATATACATAAACACACATATACGGAATCCAACTTCCATAAATGTGCATATACGGAAGTTGGCTTCCATAAATCTGCATTTACAGTAGTCAGATTTTGTATATGTGCGCTTCAATATATGCACATTTACGAAAGTGGTCGACTTTCGTATATGCGCATTAATGGAAGTTGGATTCCATATATGCACATTTATGGAAGTGCTCGACTTCCATATATGCACATATACAGAAACCACCTTTTGTAAATGCACATGTACGAAATCACATTCCATAAATGTACATATACGAAAGTTGGAAACTTATGTAAATGCACATATATGGAAGTCAACCACTTTCATAAATGCGCATATATGGAATTTGGTTCCGTATATGCGCATTTATGGAAGTCATCTTACATATATGCACATATAAAAAAAATGAATTACACATATGCGCATATATGGAAGTGCTCATATAAAGAATGCACATTTACGAAGTCGACCACTTCTATAAATGTGAATATACAAAAGCGTGCATATGCAGAAGCCAACTTATGTAAATGCGAATATATTGAAGCATGCATATACAAAATCCAACTTATGTAAATGAGAATATACAAAAGTGCACTTATATGGAAGCTAACTTCTATAAATGTGCATATACAGAAGTTGAATTCCATAAATGCGCATATACGAAGTCGGCTTCCATATATACACATATATGGAAATGCTTCTATAAGTGCATATTCATAAAAGTGGATGGCTTCCGTAAATGCGCATATACGGAAGTTGGATTTTGTATATGTGCATTTATGGAAGTTGGCTTCCATATATCCTTATTTTTATTTTATATATGCACGTTTATATATATGTGTGCTTCCATATATGCGCATTTACAAAATCCTTCTTCCATATATGTGTGCTTGTGTATATGCACATTTACTGAAGTCAGCTTTTGTATATGCGCATATATGAAAGTCGGATTCCATATATACAAATATAGAGAAGTGATTATGTAAATGCACATTTATGGAAGCCAATTTCTGTATATGGGGCTTTTGTATATGCACATTTATGGAAACCGCATTTCCTATATGTGCATATACGAAAGCACTTCCATATATGTGCATATACAAAGGATGCCTTATGTAAATGTGCATATACAAAAGCACTTACATATATGTGCATACAAAAGTTACATTATGTAAATGAACATATAAGAAAGCACTTCCGTATATGCGTATATACAAAATCCGACTTCCATAAATTTATAGAAGTGATGAGATTTTGTAAATGTGCATATACAAAAGTCGGCTTCCATATATGCACATTTTTTGAAGTAGTCAACTTCCATAAATGCATATTTACAGAAGTCAACCACTTCCATAAATGTACATATACAGAAGCTAACCACTTCTGTAAATGAGATTATATGGAACTCAGCTCCTATATATGGACATTTATGAAAGTCAACTTCCATATTTCCTTATTTTGATTTTATCCTTATTTTATATCTCATCTAGAAGTTGAATTTCCTTGCAAGTTGATCCAGATTTTATGAGCATAACGAAATGACTACAGATTATTGCCAGATGCTTAACACAGAATAACAAAGATACAGTAAAACTAGTTTTCTATTCAATAAGGAAATAAGCTGAAACTGTAAAATGTAGTGGAAAACAAGCTTGTTGGAATTGTGGTGGCTTATCTCTGAGAAGAGATGTGACGGCTACGCGCATTCGAAATAAGATGATTACAATGAGGCTCTCAAGGCCTTTTTACAATAAACAGGAGTTTCAAAAACCCTAAACATCCAAAAACCTAATCGTAGGAGATGAAGCACCAAAAGTGATGTG
>JASDQU010246566.1:0-16598 GCA_032191745.1 Picea mariana
GATGTCTATGACTTTTGGCATTCTCGTCTATTCTAAAAAGGCCTCTAGAGCCTCATTGTAATCATCTTGTCACAGATGCGAGTAGCAGCCACATCTCTTCTCAGAGATAAGCTACCAGCGCCCTAGCTAGTTTATTTCCATTCTGTCTGTAAGCATATTTCAGTCATTTGTTATTAATGAAATGAAGTCTTATTTCTGCTGCATCTCTGCATTTATGTGTATTTTTGTATTTCATTGTGTTCCTACATAAATCCGAATCATCGAGAGTTTGGGGATTCTGTCTAGTCGTTAATCCTTGCACGGGTTTGAAACTCCGACTCCCTGAGAGCCGTTGATCTAAACTGCACATGGGATCTTCGCCATTGAAAATCGAGCATGTATGCTTGCTTGTATTTCAAGCTCAAAATGGACTGCTCTTAGTGCTTCATTTCACTCATGGTTTTTCCTTGTGCAAATAAAGGACTTGGCCTGCCTGCAAAAACTACATATGACCCATGACAACTTCATGTGATAACACTTTCTCCAATGAAACTACCCTACTTGGTTAAGAAACTCTCTTCCCTGAGATAAATATTTTCCCTTAATTGTTATTGTACTACCTCTTCGACTTGGTGGTATCATAGCTTGGTTAGGGGTGGCCTATTGTAAAACATCCAAGTGAAACAAAGCCCTACAATTCAGTGGAAAATCACTCTACCTCAATCAGTTGTTTGGCTTGCAACATTTAACAAATAAGTCTATCATCTTTGTTCAAAACTTCTGATGTATATATACATGTATATTTTATTACAAAATTTACATGGAGGATGAAGACATCAAGAAGTGTTTTATCTTTGAGTTTTGGAAACTTTCTATGTGTTTCTTGTGTGTCTCTTGGGTGTTTAAAATGAGTAATCTTTGATAAAATAATCATATTGATATCCTTTTGAACTTCATGTGTGATTTAAGGGTTATGCATTGTTAAACAATCACTTTTGAAGATTTTTTGTACTTCATGAGTGTATCAAGGAATAATCTTTGTTGATTACTATTCATGCATTGGATTGTATGAAGTGTTTGTAGAAAGGTGTCATTGGTTTAAATAAAATGTATTCCTGCAAAGTGTTTGTAGAAAGGTGTCAATGGGTAAAATAAAATGCATGCATGCAAAGTGTTTGTAGAAAGGTGCAAATGGTTGAAATAAAATGTATACCTACAAAATGTTTGTAGAAAGGTGTCATTGGATGAAATAAAATGTATGCCTGTAAAGCATTTGTAGAAATGTGTCAATGGTTGTTGTAAAATATATGTCTGCAAAGTGTTTGTAGAAATGTAGCCTTTGTGCATAGATATTATTTTGAAATATCACGTAGATAAAACAAAGGTATAATCATATTTTTTAGCACTTGTGGGAATGATATCCAAGATTGTATTGTTATGATTAATGGATAGAATGAGTTTTGTCACGATATCTCTCATGAATGGATATTATGATTGAAGTACTATCTTTGATCATTAAGAAATTGTGGTTTTAATAATTGGGTGAGCATATCTAAATTCTTATAGTTCGCAATGAAGATTTCAATATGGGAATACATTTGTGTGGTTGTAGATAACATTTATGGAAAACCTAAGAATTATGTGTATCTAGGAATTCATTTGACTATAACGATCTAGTAATTAATTTGTTGGTAGAGTTATGATTGGTTAATGTAAGGGAGGATTGGTTATGAATCCAGAAGGTTGATTCACGTGATTCTACCATTGAATGTCACTACATAATTTTAAAGATATTGGAAGTCACTTTCATAAACAAGACATATGATTCAACACATGATAGGAATAAAAAAAAGCCAGCATTTTGTTTTTTTGTATAAAAAAATAATATTGTATTCTTAGGATATTCTCTGATGATTTAACTAACAGATACATGAAAAGTGGTATCAAAGCTAATTGGTGAATTGGTGAAGACAAAAATTTAGTACCGTGTATCCTCAATTAGGAACAGAGGGGATTGGGTATGTTACACTATCCACTCTTTGCCGATCTTTCCCACACCTTTGATCTTTTTAGGGTAAAATTTAAATCTCCCCCTATAATCACCACCTCATTCTTTATACAATCTAGAGAAAAAAATTCCTCCCAAAAGGTTTTCCTTTTTTCATATGGACCATAACATTTTAGCACATAGATTTTTTTCCTTAGCTCTCATACTATTTTTTCCCCATATACTTGATACAAGGAAATAGGAGTTTAGTAAGGATATAGACTTTTTCCACCCAATTAGAATCCCCTCTGAATTTCCTACTACATCTATAGTTTAAATTTTCCACTCAATTATTTTTGCTAAAAACTTATCATCTTATGCCCCTATCCCATTATTTCTTGTATTAAGATCACATCGAGTTTATGTAATTCCACCAATCTTGCTAGGGTTACTATTTTAAAGTGACTACCCAACCCTCTTGTATTTAGGGTTAAGATAATTGGTGTTTCACCCTAGTAGGGGCATGCATTGCTTTAAGGACCCTTTTAATTGAATTTTGATTCCTTATTAGATTTATTTCAAAGCTTCTTATGTATGTTGGAGAAAATATTTTCCATAGAAAATGATGAAGAAATATCTCGTATAAGCTCGAAGCCTAGTCCCCCTTCAACACCCTGTTCCCTAGTAGATTTGTCTCCCTTCATAAACCTGAGTTGGTCTCTATGTTTGGTATGATTAATAAAAGGATCCTATGATACTGAATGTGATTAAATAACAAAAATAGTAATAAATTGATCTAGATGGATGTCGGTGGCCTCCCACCTATTCTAACTAGCTCATTTTGGCAGTTTTTCCCTAGTTTTTGGGTCCCTGACTTGCGGGGCCGTTTTGAGGCCCTAAACAACGTTTTTTTAGGGCTCACCACAACTAGAATGGTTTTTGATAAATAACAAAAAAATGTGTAGTCCTCAGATAGACCTTTCCAACGGGCTATCGTGCGCCTAAAACAAAGATCGTATGCAAAAGTTACGACCCTGAGAAGTTGATGTACTGACTTACCCAAACGGGGCCCACATGACTTTTGGCGCTTCATCTCCTAGGGTTAGGTTTTTTGGATTTCTAGGATTTTTGAAATTCATGTTTATTGTAAAAAGGCCTTCAGAGTCTCATTGTCATCATCTTCTTGTGAATGAGCGCATCTGTCACATCTCTTCTCAGAGATAAGCCACCACCATTCTAGAATGCTTGTTTCCGCTGCATTTTACAGTTTCAGCTTATTTCCTTATTGAATAGAAACCAATTTTACTGTATATATGTTATTCCGTGTTAAGTATATTTTGATAATAATCTGTATTCATTTCGTTCTGCAAATATATTCCGGATTAGAAATCCCACATAGGTAGATTTACCCTCTTGGAGTTTTGAGGGATCATTATATTTCCCTCTAGGAATTGTAGGGATTCCCAACCCCCTATTTAAATATGTTTTACTTTCATTATCCTTTAATCCCCCTAAGTATTTTTTGACTTTACAGGGGTGGGCCATATCTCCTTGTCCTTGAAATCAAAACTGTTATTTTTTTGAAAGAATGGTATATTCAAAATTATGAGGAATTGACTTACCAAAATTTTCCTTGCTTGTTGGAATTTCTTTCTCTAACTGCATTGAATTTGATCCTTTTGATTCGTTGCATTGATCTTTGAGACTCTACGTAGTTCAGGCTTGAATATTTTAGCCATATATTCCTCGTGACTCCACAATAGACTCTAATTTGTTCAATTCTATTTCTTTATTGGGAGGCACTTTGTTTTTTTTTGGGTCATATGTTTTTAGGGAGTTCTGTTTTTCTTCCATTCCACTTGAAATTGATTTCCCTAGATCAAACCCACAAAAGTCCCTCTAAACAATATTTTGTTTCCATACTTTTAGGATGAATTATTACATGTAGTCCTTAAAAAATTCCCATATACATGGCACCTTGCACATCTAAATGGGATTTTGACATAGTCCATAGTTTTCTAATGAATTGTCTTCCCTACTACAATCTAAATACTTTATGAAATCCTTTCTTTTAATTTAACTATTATGCATCCTATAGTCTTTTAAAGACCCTTTTTATATGAATCGTCAATGTCAATTTTCCTTCCTGTACTATATCCAATATCCTTAGTATCTTATCAGTTTAGAGCTATATGGGAAGTCTTGGTAACTTAACTTGTATCAACTACTTTATAGCAGATTCCATCATTGGATCAAAACAAAGAAACCAATTATGCAATGACAAGACCATTGATCCCCAATATCAATGACCTCTTAAAAATTTTTGTACATTTTCTTCTATTTTGAACATGAACCCTAGCCATCCTCTTGCCATTAGGGGGTGTTTTAGGGAATAACCTAGAATTGGGCACCATACTTTTTGAATCCAATAGTATTGGGTTAAATCTGAAATTTTCCTCCCCTATAATTTCCCTGTCAAGGATTTACCATGAAACGCCATCACCTAATCAAGAATTACATCTTCCCCTACCACCCTTCCACCATATTGTTTCTCTTTTTTACACATCCGAGTCCTACTCTTCTTCACAATGCTATCATGGGGAATTTCCAATTTCTTCCCTAACAATCATTTATTTTCCCTGAACACTTCTAAGTCCAGAATATTACCTATAAACCTTGATCCCCTTAGGGATTTCTCTAATCTTGAGTTATTGGATATATCCTTAGTATACAATGAATCCATCCTTGCTTCGACTCTATCTAGGTCAAGTTTAGCAGTTATAGTAGTAGGACTATTTGACGAGGTGACATGATAGTATTTTACAAGATCATTGCACCTTACCTCCTTGTCATTTCCTCCCTTGGTGTTATTGGTATGTTTCACATTAAGTGTGTTGTACTCTAAACATCATCTTCATTAGACTTGACAATCTGGGAGGATCCTCCTCTGAAAACTTTTCCATCTATTTTTTTCCACTTTTCTAAAGTCATTTTCCTTGGATATGATCTCCCCATGGTACAGATCTCACTCACCTTGTGAGTAGGTCAATGATTTCCTAATGAGACAAATATTCCCTTTCCTTTGTAGGAGTTTGTGGAATAATCCAGTAATCGTTCCTCCTCGTACTCTATCTCTCACTTTGTTAATCCACCGCCATGCCACTGGATTAAATAGTTTTAACTTATAAGTCTATGTTAACTTATTGAAAGATGAACACGTAAATGATATTGATTTTTTTTTTTAAAAGGAAAACCAATAATATTAAAAGAAGTAAACACTACAANAGACCTAATTAAAAAAAAAAAAAGTAAAGTAAAGGAAATCAATAAATCAAGACAACTTATATTATAGGGAGTCAAGGAAAACACCATATTAAGAAAATTAATTAAGAACTAATTAAGAAAGGAGATAAAGAAGGATACCAAGAGGAGTAGTAAACTTTCTTGATCACCAGGGTTAATGGAGACCCTGCCTTGATGTCTTCAATTTGTTTATATATAACTCTCTTAAAAATCATGAGTTTAATGCCAACTATTTGTTTGTTAGTTTTGATGTATTGTTTATGATGTAGAGGGACGAATCCCATTTAAAAATAAGAAACCCACATTGGAGTTCACAAAACACACTTCATATAATAAGAACAATCAAATACATAGAGATATGAAGCAATACATTTATTCTCATTAACAATAGCATACAATTACATCGATTCAACACTTTGGGCCTCACATTTCAACTCATATGTCTTGATTCCTTACCATTTATATTCTTCTACACTCATCCTCGTGTCTCTATGCCACCATGCCTAAGGCCATGATAATCTTAATTTTTTTTCAAAGTTCTTTCATTTTCTCTTTAATCCCTTAACTTCAACCCCAGTCCTATTAATTATCTTGATTCTCTATAACTCCTGTAATACTCGAAAACTCATCTTCTTGGCATATTGACTCTCTATAACTCCTGTAATACTCCAAAACTCATATTCTTGGATTTCAAACTCCTCCTCTTGTGGCATTTACCATTCTTTGAACGATCTTCTTTGTAACTATCTCCATATTGACTTTCCCTTTCATGACATTTCATCACCCATGTATGACGGTTCATGTATCCTATTTATTTCACAACCATTGATTCCACAACTGCTTCTTCATGTCTTAGTTAATGATTCTCTCCATACTTCTTCATCTCTTAGTTAATGATTCTCTCCATGCTATAACATGCTCTTTCATCAAATCCATTGTAACAATATTGTGCTAATATGTTTTTGTATCTAGTTCCATGTGGCTATCTCTAAATATTGGAAATTATAATGTCATCGCAAATTATTCCAAGAATGGTCCTCATCCTTAAGTTCTTAACTCTTTTCTTTCTTTCTTACATCAATCTTGCACACTTCTTCCTAAGTGTATTTCATGACACTTTGCCTTATGAAATAATATATCTTAGATTTGTTCTATTTTATAACAACATTATTCCATACATTACTCGATCACACCACTATTTGAGAAAGGGTTTAGCTTCCAGCAATCATACTCCATTCTATAAGATACACATAAATCTTTTAAAAATGACATATACCTTATTAAATGACATATACCTTATTGTAGTGTAGCACATAAATGTAAGCCTTGAAATAAACAAATGCACACCGAGATTCATAAATTCTATTCAAGGCTTTCAAAATACACACCATTATTCTTTGTTTCACCTCTAGATTCATCAATCTCACACACTTCTTCCTAAGTGTCTTTCATGACACTTTTCCTTATGAAATAATATATCTTAGATACGTTCTATTTTATAACAACATAATTCCTTATAAAATACACACCATTATTCTTTGTTTCACCTCTAAATTCATCAATCTCACACACTTCTTCCTAAGTGTATTTCATAACACTTTTCCTTATGAAATAATATATCTTAGATACGTTCTATTTTATAACAACATAATTCCATACATTACTCAATCACACCACTATTTGACAAAGGGTTTAGCTTCCAACAATCATACTCCATTCTATAAGATACAAATAAATCTTTTAAAAATTACATATACCTTAATCATACTCCATTCTATAAGATACAAATAAATATTTTAAAAATGACATATACCTTATTAAATGACATATACCTTATTGGAGTGTAGCACATAAATGTAGGTCTTGAGATAAACAAATGCACACTAAGATCCATAAATTATAGTCAAGGCTTTCAAAATGCACACCATTATTATTTGTTTCACCTCTAGATTCTTCTTCCCATATAAGCTCGAGTCCGTCTAAGGGGTCTCTTCAAGTTAATAGAGATGCCATTGCATGAAATTCTCCAAGTTAATAAATAAACAAGTGCTCATGCTTAGGTTCTATACTAACATCTTCACTGCCACTACAATTCTTTCTTGTATCTTCTACTCTTTTGATGCCACGTCTTCTTGTCTCAGCGCTCTTCTACAGATTCAAATGTAGAATCCTGACCTTTCTCGCTCACATCATATAATTGGTACTTTGTTATTGGAGTTTACTTTCCCACAATGTTTACGCAATAACCTTTATCTATTGGAGCCGTCTTCCTCACAATGTTTACCCAACGACTCCCTAGAGATATCTTTGATATTATTCCATATTATCTTTTTGAGATTCATGTAAACGCAATAACCTTTATTTGTTGGAGCCGTTTTCCTCAGTGTTTACCCAACGACTCCCTAGAGATATCTTTGATATTCTTCCATATTATCTTTTTGAGACTCATGTCACTCCACAAGCATATTTTTTCTCTTCATCATATTCTCTAACATGCTTTTTTTTTCATTCTTCTCTTCTTATTAGTCCTTGTCATATTCTTTAACATGTTTTCTTCAATCTTTTCTTTTTATTAGTCCCTAACGAAGGCAAGAAAAAGACTATAGCCTTTGATTGGAGGTTGACTTTATATTAGTTTCATGGTTGACTATATATTTTTCATTCTTCTCTTCTTATTAGTCCTTGTCATATTCTTTAACATGTTTTCTTCAATCTTTTCTTTTTATTAGTCCCTAACGAAGGCAAGAAAAAGACTATAGCCTTTGATTGGAGGTTGACTTTATATTAGTTTCATGGTTGACTATATATTTTTCATTCTTCTCTTCTTATTAGTCCTTGTCATATTCTTTAACATGTTTTCTTCAATCTTTTCTTTTTATTAGTCCCTAACGAAGGCAAGAAAAAGACTATAGCCTTTGATTGGAGGTTGACTTTATATTAGTTTCATGGTTGACTATATATTTTTCATTCTTCTCTTCTTATTAGTCCTTGTCATATTCTTTAACATGTTTTCTTCAATCTTTTCTTTTTATTAGTCCCTAACGAAGGCAAGAAAAAGACTATAGCCTTTGATTGGAGGTTGACTTTATATTAGTTTCATGGTTGACTATATATTTTTCTTGCAATCTATAATGTTTAAGATAGAGAACTCAAAATCTTATTTTTTATATAATAAAAAAATCATTTTCTTAGGATTTCATTGGATAAGAGATTTGATGTCTTATTTCTAGTTTTTCTCTTCTCAATGTTTTAATTTTTGTTCTTCTAATATTTTATCTTCATGTTTTAAGTTCGGTCCTAATGTTTTATCTTCATGTTTTATTTTTACGTCTTCCTAATGTTTTATCTTCATGTTTTATGTTTCTCTGTTTTATTTTTACATTTTCCTAATGTTTTATCTTCATGTTTTATGTTTGTCTGTTTTATTTTTGCGTCTTCCTAATGTTTTAAGTTTCTTTCCTTCTCATGCTTTGTAGTGTTAGTGCATTAATGCATTAATGTCTCATTTCAATGTCAAGGCTGACAAATGTGACCACCGCTTCCACTGGCTTCACAAGAGGGTTTGAACATACCCATACCGCCCTGCACCCGAGGGAGTAGAACTTTGCAAATCCCGAACCTACGATTCAGTTCCGTTTGGCTTTGTGGCATGTGGTCGCATCTTGGTCATTCGTCTGGGCTGAAGCTGTTATAGGTTGTCTGAAGAGTTGAAGATACATAATTCGTCTGAGTTGAATTTGTTGCTTGGGAAGAAACTATTATGGGTTGTTTGAAGAGATGAAGATACATCATTCGTCTGGGCTGAAGCTGTTGCTCCAACTTTGGAAACCTTGGACCTGCAGCTAAGGTACAATATGTCTATTGTCAGTGACTTCCCATCCCATTATTTTATGTATCAATCAAATTTTGTTTTGAGCAATTCATTTTTTAAATTCCAATGGAAGTTTCAGACTTCATTGTTAAACATGTTTTTTTAAATTCCAATGATTTGAGTGCTCTGCAGACATGACCTGTGAATGCTTCTATGGATGGATTCACTCCACCTGTGAGTTCTCTATTGATGGATTCGCTCCACACAATCAATGATCCTACAGATGCGAATGGAAAGCAAAGTGATATCATTGTGAAGTTTATTTATCCTCTTTATGCTACAGAAATCCAAACAATAGCACAAGAACTCCCCCACTTAGTGTGTAGCAGAAGCGACCCGATACCATGCATGCTTAAACAAATTCTCTCTGAATGGTTGAACCACTTTTCAAAGAGTTATTTCTATAGGTTCAGATTTCATTGTTAAACCTAAATTGCAAAAACATTTCCCCACTTCCAACAAATTTATTCTCAACAAACTACAATACAAATTGAGAAGTCTTCAAATAACTTAGGGGATTTTCTGTGCTAAAATTGTGCTCCTGAATATTTTGAAACAAACACTGTTGTGAGCTACTGGTTATTTCCTTCAGGAAATATCTCGTCGGCTTAGAGAGCCAAAGTAGGGAGTTTCACTAGCAAGAGAACAAAAGGTAGGTTCAAGTGGGGGCTAGGATAGGACCAGGAAAGAGACAGTTGTGTGACACCCTTCTTCGGGGCAGAGTAGGCAGAGTAAAGTCACATAAGGAGGTTTAGGTAGGGGACCTGAGAATGTTCCCAAAATTAAATCCAATATAAGGAGCACTCATGCCCCGAGCAAGTGAACCATACTCTAGCACTTTACCTCATAGTTGTAGTTGTTCTAATTATAATCCCCAAGACTATTAGGGTCCTACTTCTACTAATAAAAATTTTTGCACAGAGTTGTAGTTGTTCTAATTTAAATCCCCCAATGATGGATGGAGACATGGTTTAGTTTCATGCATATTCATATTCTACGCATCCCCACACTCCAAACCTGGCGGTGAACCTCACGAAACTCACTGTCCGGTCCCTTGGAAGGATTGCACTTCCTGCCGCTTCTGAATTAGTTAAGTAATCCCTAATTAATCAAGTAATCGATCATCTACCTGAAAACCCCATTCATTATATAAGAATATGCGTTCCTTTTATCTCATTAATCTATGATACGCGACTTCACCTTCCTCGACAAACCCACAACCTGAATCCCTTACTTGACTCACAACAACAAGGACCAAACGATTAATCTTATACTATATGGACCATCAATCATATACTGTAGAAAGTCATTTGGATACTGTAGCATTATTATATACCTACTAATTAAGCTCAAGAAGATTTTATTTCTAGGTGTGTTAAGTAGGCTCAAATATTGGTTGGTGGATAGTTGGAACTGGATATTATCTGATCGATCAACAAGATCAACGACTAGGCCTTGACTATTGGATGTACATGTTCTGTCACTGTTACCTCGATGCCCTATTTTAATTATAAAACTTGATGAGACTCCTCCATGTTCCATTGAGTAATGTACCATATTTATGAACTCATAGTGTACAACAATTTCATAACCATGAATTGTCGAGTTGTCCTTCAAAAATACAAATCAATGGATAGTGAAAATGAACGAGTTGATTAAGCACCAAAGCAAACAGAGCATCAATTCCCACTGGAGATGATCCCAGCTGCCCTTAGGGGGAAAAAAGCCACCCTAGCATTGCGAAAACTAGAGGAAAGGACATTTTTTTTCTTTCAACATGATGCCACAGGTCACACCCTGCGTAAGATAAAACCTACAAGCAACAATGCATACATTTGGTTTTGGTGGGTGATGCTTCAATGCCCCCTTATATTTGCTTGGAAAATCGTGGGGCTCTATGATGGTTAGAACCTAGGTAAAGAGAAATCTAAGAGCTGGGGTCGAGGGGTGAACCATGTTCTCTGTGGGTAAACCAGAAGTGATGCCTTATTCACATCAATCCAAACTTCTTGGATTAAGAAATGGAGACACCTGAGAGATTCTTTAGACACACTCCTAATAAATTATGTGTATATTATGGTACAGACTAGTAAGATATGCAATGCATGTACTCTTCTTGCAACCTAAGATTATAAATCCATGAGGACATAGTTGTAACTCACCACTATTTTAGTATTATCTGTACCTCCATGACGAATTACCGCACATCTCTATCATTCACACTAATATGCCCTTCAGTACCATAATAAAATTGTTGTGAAGCTAATGTATGCTCCTTTACTGTCACTATTATACAGGACATATGCCTGAATACGTCCCGTCATTCCAGAAACTCCCCCAGGTCCTCCATATAGTGGAGAAAAATATAATCCGCCATGATTATTAACCTGCAACAACAAAATGGTTAAACTTATTCTCTATAATACAACACCCTAGGAAAAGAAACTATCACAGATATGCATGTCCTTTCACATTTTCCAACACTGGAGTTAGTTTTAGTGGGTTTTATGTCCCTAAAAATATGTTGATTTAAAAATGCGACCGCGTATGCGTCGTTTTGTTGCCTTCACAAAATAGTGGCTAGGCATTGAAGTGGGCCAACACCACACCTCCGTGTGCATGCATGAATGTGGGGCTTACGACATGCGATGCACGTGGAAGACATATTTGATTGTGGTCTGTTTTTAGTTAAATTAGGGAACATATAAACTATTTGGCTAATTACTTTCTGACGTTGCGACTCAGACATGGGTTGTGGGAGATATGGGACCCTTTATGCATGTATTACAGATGTCTTTCTCGTCCTCCTGGTTTTGCTCGTCATCTGCAAGTGCTGCTACATAAATACATCCACACATAGAATTCACCCCAGATGGATTTTGCAAAGAGTGAGGTAAAGTCCTAAAGCATCTATGCTTAAATTTGCAGATTTATATTATGTGCTAGCAACTTAATATTTTGCAGCGCTTTCTTTCTCCACATGAAGTTGAAATCATGGAGTTAATGTTCATTAGTCATTTTTCTCATATTGTTGATCCTCTCAATCAGTTTATTGCGAATTGTGAACAATTCCGTTCTAATTCAATAGAGGGAAAGTCATGTTCGAATGCAATAGCGAAAAAGGCTTCCAACGACTTCAGTTTTCTTTATGTATAACACCATTACTTGTTCTTCTTTGATTGCTACAACCATTTTTTGTAGGGACATATACTTTGCAATTTTATTTTGGTGTTGTTCATGCTATTCGTAAGCAAAGGGATCTAGTTGCCTATCGTTAAGAAACTTTTGTAATCTATATTAAATTGTAGTCTGATATGACAAACTTTTATGCATTTTTTCAAGAACTTGAGCATTGGGTTGTCAGCTGATTTTTTCCTACTTGTTTTCAAGTGCCAATAATAAGTTCTTAACAAGACTCTTATGCCTGCTTTTAGGATTCATTCCCAGTCTAAAATACAGTGGGATGTATATCTTCATGTAATCTAGCATATTTAATATAGATGTGTATCTTCATGTAATCTAGCATAGTTAATATAGAGATCCTCATGCATCTATTAGCTACTCTTCCTTTGAGGTATGCTATGGTTTTCAACCACCTACACCATGAATGCAAAATATTTGGTTTGTTTGATTGTTTTGATATTTGAGTGTAAACTCTTCATGTCTCCCCGCCTCCATCCCCAAACTGGTGTGAAACATACATGGTTAGATAATACGCTTCCCACCCATTGTTTGACTTATCTTAGAGCTATAGTAGAGACTATTTAGGACTAGCCTATGTTGTTTCATATATTTCATCACCCTAACTACATAAAAAAAAGGTAGAGGTCATGGTTTATATTCTATTTTTGTGTAATTCTTGTAAACCTTAATGCACATAAGTTTTTCTCAAAAGTTGACTATTTTTTAAAAGGAAATTCAATTCAGCTTTGCAAAATTGTTTTATAAAAAATCGAGGTTTAAATATCATCATTCATGAATGTTTTGTTTTGATTGTATTGCATTGAAGATTCCCTTCTATATCACTGTGGCATTTAGCACATATGGAACTATATCAAAGTTTGGACAGTTGGACACATTTGAGTTGCTATTTTTGAAAAGGAAATTCACTCCAGCTTTCCAAAATAGTATTATAAAAAATCAAGGTTTAAATGTCAGCACCGATGAATGTTTTGTTTTGATTATATTGCATTGAATATTCACTTCTATATCAATGCAACATGGAGCACATATCAGAGTTTGGGAATTTGGACACATTTGAGATGCTTAAGCTCTGTGCAAGATTTTTGGCTTCAAATTATAGTTGGAGTCAAATTCAAATTATAGTTGGAGTCAAATTAGGACATACTATTATTAATTGTTCTCTTATAGTGATGAGATGAAAACTCCATTATAAGATTCACACGTTTTTTTCCCATATCATTATGAATAAATCTCATACTATTCATATCATTATGAATAAAGATGCTCATAGTATTCCTGATGATCATACCATTCCTAATGAGTATATGTGCTCATACCATTTCTAATGAGTATATGTGAGCATATATGTATTATAAAGTTGTCTTTGTTCAAAAATTGAATTGAAATTGAATAGAAAGGATAAAACTTGATTCAAAACTTGAATAGCAAGGATTCAAAACTTGAATAGCAAGGCAACTGCTATGTGAGCATGTGAGCATATATGAATTAGAAAGTTTTCTTTATTCAAAAATTGAATTAGAAAGTTGCCTTTATTCAAAACTTGAATTGGAAAGTAAGGATTCAAAACTTGAATTGAAATTGAATAACAAGGATTCAAAACTTGAATAACAAGGCAACTGTTATTTCCTAGAAAAAAAGATTCACCCTGAAAAAAGAAAAAAGAAAGAATAAAACTTGAAATGAAATTGAATTGCAAGGATTTAAAACTTGAATAGCAAGGCAACTGCTATTTCGGAGAAAAAAAAAGATTCACCTGGAAACAGAAAGGATAAAACTTGAATTGAAATTGAATATCAAGGATTTAAAACTTGAATAGCAAGGCAGGTGCTATTTCCGAGAAAAAAAAGATTCACCCAGAAAAAAGAAAGGATAAAACTTGAATTGAAATTGAATAGCAAGGATTTAAAATTTGAATAGCAAGGCAACTGCTATTTCCTGGAAAAAAAAAATTCACAGGTACAAAAAAGACTTTTTACATTTTCACTTAAAAATATATTGTATTTTCAAAATTTTCATTGTATTTGTTGGAGGTGTCAATTTCTACCTACCAACAACCACCAAACTTCCAGAGAGCTCCACCAACATCCACAGACGCTTCCAGATATTTCCCTCCAAGAACTCTCCCAATTTTCTAGAGTCTTCCAAAGCCTCCATAAATACAAGACAGTTGTTTGTTTTTTTCATCAAGCAATAGAATTTCTTTTATGGGTTATTTGTCTATGTTATTCTGCTTCTAACCCCTTCATTTGGTATCAGAGCACATGACTGGGCTCACTCCCTCACGGGAGGGCCCAGGAACCTGAGAGGAGTCGCCCAACACTGGAGAGATTCCGCAGAAAGCATTGAGAGCTCAGGAGAGCCGCAAAGGAGCCGCCCCCGTTTCTGTTCTCAATGAGAGTTGGACGTTGTGCATAGTTGGAGAGCAGAGGAAGCCACAATTTCCAGGAAAGATGTAAGAGCAGAGAGGTTGGGTCTCACACATGGATTTAGGACGGTAGCTAATTTAGCCAAAGTCGAATTCGCCAGAATGCAATTTTCGACACGCTATTCTTCGTCTCAGGGCTTCACCAATTACAGAGGAGGCCATACTGATCCTGAGCATGGGTTGATTGATGAGTTTTTGTATTTGTGTTCCCTGTGGCAGAAAGGACCACCCCTTGGGAGAAGACCTTGCCTGGAAAATGCAGTTCCTTCCAAAGAAAACAGTGGCAAGCGAAGTAAGAGAGAACCCAAACCCGCGACCGAGAAGTATATCGTGCTGGTGTTTTTGCTCGGATTTCTTGCCCTCGGAGCCAAGGGAGATGTAGCCACAAGAGCCCCAAATCTAGACATTTCCAGGTTCTGATATGTTAAAGGAGCTGGAGGATCTTAAGTCAAAGGCATCCTTGCTAGAGTTAATTGAGAAAAAAAAATCAACTTTAAGAGAAAATGAGTCACTCATTGCTGAAAGAGAGAAATTACTATAAGAGAAGTCCAAATCTATTACAATAGTGCATAATGAGATCGACACAATTCAAAAAAACAAGGAGAAGGATGTTTGGAGGTAGAGACAACCAAGGATTATGCACAAGTAAGTGAACTGGAGAGATAGGTGGAAAAGCTTGAAGAGACAAGTGGAAAAGCTTGAAGAGGTGCATGTAAGCACATGTAAGAGAATGGTTCGATTGTGTCAATGTTCAAGATAATCAAGGTAATGATTGTAGTAGACCCTTAATCTAAATTTTTTTGTAAGTGTTGACTAAAAGGGCACACAAAGGTTTTGGTCACATTTATAAAGATGGTCATACTAGTGTATGTAAAATGTCCTCCTTTCGATTTGTAAAAGGGTCATTGAGTATATAGAAAAGTGCTTGGAATGGTCATGTGGGTCTTAGAGAAAATTGAGTCAAGTTGTAAAAGATGAAGTGAGAGGTCAAGGTCAAGTGAACGAGTCTAAAAGATTTGTGAAAATGAGTATTGAAATGTAAAGTCATTAATCTCAAGAAGAGTCAAAATGAGTGCTAGTTAAAGTTAAAGTGAGAGTTTGTTTGCAAAGCTAGTCAAAAGTTGAGTCCAAATCAAATGTTAAAGTGATGTAAAATCATGACAAGTGGTGCGTCAATTAAGTTTTCCAATCCATTGTCATAGGTTGTCTTGTTGGATCTTGATCAACTCCAACAAGAAACATATCTATAAAGTATATTGAAAGAAAAAACAAGATGCAAGAAGCAGTGTAAAACATAAAAGAGAGACTCATGATGTAGAAGACAAAGGGTGATAGAAGACAAAAAAAAAAGGGATGGTGAAAGACAAGGAAGAAAGACTCTCGTTGGAAGAGGTAAATGACAAAGAAGACTCCAACTGAAGTTATGTAATGCTTAATGATGAGACGTAAATGGGCATATGGAATGGGCTTGTAATTTGTTGGGCATTTAGTGAATAATGTGGAATTTTTGTACCTAAGATGAAATTATGCATATATGTTGTAAGGGGTGCATGATCGGTAGTACCCGACACCCTAGAGGTTTTTTGGCTTAAATTTGTAAAGTTTAGCCATAGGCATAGGCAAGCTATATTCCCTAAGAGGTTGTTGGTCCAAAGTTGTAAAGCTTAGCCATAGGCAAGGCAAGCTATATTCCCCAGGTGTTTAGTAATCCCCATTGAGACAGACCTACATGGATTAGTGTGATCATGTAGTGTGTATCACTCTTCGGCATAAAGAGTGGATGTGGCATCAATGATCCAGGAGGATATTGGTGGCCACCCACCATTTCC
>JASDQU010246568.1:0-16629 GCA_032191745.1 Picea mariana
GTGCGCACGATTCGGCAGGAGGAGGAAATGGATGTGGGAAACTGCTGTTTTGTCATCGGCAGAGAGCTGAGAGCTTGACTGTGATATGTGTGATCAGATTGAGACATGAGACTTATTGGTTATGACCTATTGATCAGGGAGGCACCGAGTTGCTAGAGGTTTTGGGCACGGGGGCCAGGATATCCATAGATATCCTGGAGCTAGGTCGTTTTTCCTAGTTGGCAAGGTGGATATTAGTTTAGGGCAATTATTTTCTGTGACTGTGACAGGACTGGACTGTGTAGCAAGGCAGCAAGGCAGCAAGGCAGCAGGGAAACATAAATTAGCATCAGAACCAGGTACTTTGTCAAGTTAAGTATTTATTTCTTTCTACCATGAATTCAGTATTTAATGATAAATCTAAGCTACTAAAGTTTCTGTTATAAAAATCAATCTTATGCTATGATGTTATTGTCTCAGTTAGGAAATAATTTGCTTATGAATATAAATGATGTTTAGAAATATTAGGCTGTTACAGTTCCAAAGGTGCGCCAATGTTGCAAAGGTAGATTTTTGGAGGAAAAAAGGATCGTTGCACGAATTCCTTGGTGAACGGTAAAGATCTCTCTGTGCGTGAATGGTCGAAAGATGGGAAAACATACTATTTTCCCGACATATATTTGCATGTGCCATGATTGAAACATGGTTCCCCTAGAGCTCATTTTCTCTCCACTTGTGATTCATTCCCTCTTTTATGGGACTTAGGATAAAATAATTATCCTCACCATAGTCTTTAGGAAATAATAATATAATATTCTCTTGGAGTTAAGCCCTCAACCTTAGCTTTTTTTCCTCGTCACCTAGCCCATCCCTTTCCCTTCCTAGTGGAGCTTAGTCCCCCATACTCATTTATCATGTTCGATCTACACATAGTGATGTATTAATATTAATAATATGAGTGTTTACATATACAAAAATAGGCTCACTAGCCTTAAGAATCCAGGATCTCCAACACAATCATCACATAAGCCTCCTAGTTTATAATCACTTGGATCACCAGCCAATAAAAAATCTTTACAGTTCAATTTGGGCTCAGCCTTGGGGTATTACAATTCCCTTCCCTTATTTATGCACTGTCCTTAGTGCATCTTATTTACAGATTATCCTCAATATTTTCAAAAATATTTAAAAAGATGTGGGTACTCTTCCTGCATAGCATCCTCATGCTCCAAATTTCCATCCTCAGGACTGTACCAGGTCCATTGGACCTTTACTAGATCTATGGATCGATTCTAGAGATGCTTGATCTTCCGATTCAATATGCACACCATATGAAATTGAAAAGTGTCTTCTTGTTCCACCTGAATCACATTCCAATTAATCACATGCTTAACATCAAGTATATACTTATTGAGAAATGAGACGTGGAATACATTATGAATAGACATTGATGCATGTAATGCAAGCATATAAGTTGCAGGCTCAATCCTCTCTAGGACTTCAAACAACCCACGATAACGAGCTTCCAACTTGGAAAAATTCCCCAACTTCAAGGAACTTCTATTGGCCTTCACTTTCAGAAATACATGATCACCCACTTTAAATTCTGATCCGGATTATTTTCGGCATGAAATGAGAGCAGAGATATAATAAATAAATGCATAGATATATCGTAGATATTCAATAATATAACAACAATGTATCAGAGATGCAACCATAAACATAGATATACAATAATACACGATTTCTATTAATGAAAGAAATGTACAGAGACTGTAAAAATATAGATTGAAAGACTCACTATAATGGTGGCAGCTTATCTCTGAGAAGAGATGTGAAGGCTACTCACATTCGCAAGAAGATGATTAAAATGAGGCTCTAAAGGCCTTTTTACAATAAATAGGAATGTAAAAAACCCTAAAAATCCAGAAACCTAACCTTAGGAGATGAAGCGCCAAAAGTCATGTGGGCCCCGTTTGGGTAAGTTAGTACATTAACTTCCTGGGGTCGTAACTTTTGTATACGATCTCCATTTTAGGCGTATGTTAGCGTGTTGGAAAGGTGTCATCGAGGAGATTCATTTTGGGGCCTCAATGATGTATTCGGCTATCATTGAGTTGGGTCGATCCCAAAAAACCTTCATTTAGGCCCTCAAAATCGCCCCGGAAGTTAAAACTGCTAAAAGTAGTAAATTGCCAAAATTGCCAGAAAACTGTTTTGAGCTAGTTGGAAAAGGTCGGTGGCCACTGATATCCACCTGGATCAATCCTCCCTCCTTAGGAGGAAATGGTCTCCATTGCATTGAGTTCCCGGGGGAGAGGGAAAAGCATTTGTTGAATCTGTATCTTGGTGAGCTGCTTGCCTTGCTGAAGAGGTTGCGTTGCTCAATTTGTGGAATTTGTTACGAAACTGTTGAGGCTGAGTCTGTTCAACAAGTCAAGATACATGAGAGGACAGTGTGCAGAAAGAATATTTGTGCTTTGCTGCAGCCTTGTCGACCTGCTTCTGTTGGATAGAAGGTGCTTGTGGCGAGGCTGTAGTGTCCTTCTGTTCTCCTTTTGAACAAATTGTGAAGAAGATAAATTTTCCAGTATGAGATACTACCTTATGAAACTTTTTAGGTGGAATAGCAGTTGGAACTACCTCTGGTATTCTGTAGAGATGACCCCACAGAGAAACAATGACACTATGGGGTCGAGACTCATAAACAACATGGTCCTTCCACATATATGGTTGGCTCAAGAAAACATCATAGACATCCAGTGGGGCAACATCACATAATACCTCATCCTTGAAGGGTTGGATGTCGTATGACAATCGATATTGTTGGATGACATGGATATCTCGTCCTTGGTGAAGCCACCCGATGTTGTATTGTTGCAGGAGTGGTGTTGTCAACAATCCCAACTGTTTGATGACCTCTGTTGAGATGAGGTTCTTCTGGCTTCTGCTATCAACAATAAAATGCAGCGGGGTCCCCTTCACCCACATCTATGAATGAAAAAGGCACTCCCCCTCTTTAGGATCTGTTGATTCTTCTAGTTGAATTGTTGCGGCCGTGACAATAGTAGTGGGGTCCACGTCAATGATCTGTCCTTTACCAGTATTTTCAGAATCAGATACTGAATCAGGGTTCGGTTCTTTCTCTTTGAGCTTAGCCACCAATGACTGTTTTGAGCGACATTCATCGGTGTTGTGCCAGCGGATTTTGTGGAACTCACACCATTTTCTGGTGTCCTTCTTTGTCTTCCCGTGACCCTTCTTTT
Organism: Picea mariana; assembly: GCA_032191745.1. NCBI lineage: Eukaryota > Viridiplantae > Streptophyta > Pinopsida > Pinales > Pinaceae > Picea > Picea mariana. The sequence goes on from JASDQU010246568.1 coordinate 3,246, forward strand.
CCTGTGTCTTGGACTGGTTTTTAGGAGACTGTTTGTTTGGGCTGTCTTTGTCATACTTTGGTTGTTGTAGATTTGAAGACCTGAATTCATGTTTGTTCTGGTGCTTAAATTTCTTCTCTATTTTAACAACATATCGATAAGCAACACCGAGTGATGAGATGTCCAGAAAATCCATTTCATTCTGTATGTATCTGTGTAGAGCCCCACGGTATTTCAAAACCAAATGTTGCTCGGAGTCTTTGATACCCATCTTAGTGCACAAGGTATGGAAGGTATTGGTGAACTCTGGAACTTCTTGCCCCCTCTCCTACTGTAGTGTGGTCCATCTCATGTATTGGTCATCATAGTTGTGAATAAGGTAATACTGTTCCTTTACCGCATCCATAAAAAAATCCCAAGTGTGATCGACGCCATGTATTCCATACTCCTTTGTGGAACTTTTCTCCTAATAAGTTTCCCACCAATGTTTGACATGAGGGATATATTTAAGGAGTGCAAAGGTGATATTTTCTCTGTCAAAAAAATTTTGAACAGAGAAATAACCTTCTAACAGATTTAACCATTTTTCTAGGGCTTCTGCATCTATCTGTCCTTCAAATACATGAATATCAAAATTAACTTATACCTTGAAAGACGAGGTGCTTCCAAAGTGGCCTCTTGATGAAGATGCACCTGTTCCTATCGGCAGGCATTGAAGGATGAGGGAAAAATTCTCCATCATTTCGTCCCTCTGTCGCGTGAGAGATTGCTCAAGCAACAGACTGATAGGATCGTCTACTTCATCGTTTTTCTTTTCTTCCACCATTGAGGGTTTCTTGGGTGTGAGAGAGAGATTATCTTCAAGAGAGACAATCTCAAGACCCAACTTGCTATACTTAGACCTCATCGGGGACATGAACTGAAAAACGATCAAGAGAAGCCTGCTCTGATACCACTGATCTGGATTATTTTCGGCACGAAATGAGAGTAGAGATATAATAAAGAAATGCACAGAGATATCACAGATATTCAATAATATAACAGAAATGTATCAGAGATGCAACCATAAACAAAAATATACATTAATAGACGATTTCTATTAATGAAAGAAATGTACAGAGACTGTAAAAATACAGAGTGAAAGACTCCTTAGAATGGTGGCAACTTATCTCTAAGAAGAGATGTGACGGCTACTGGCATTTGCAAGAAGATGATTACAATTAGGCTCTGAAGGCATTTTTACAATAAACAGGAATTTCAAAAACCCTAGAAATCCAAAAACCTAACCCTAAGAGATGAAGCGCCAAAAGTCATGTGGGCCTCGTTTGGGTAAGTTAGTACATTAACTTCCGGGGGTCGTAACTTTTTCATACGATCTCCGTTTTAGTCGTATGATAGCCTGTTGGAAAGGTATCATCGAGGATATTCATTTTAGGGCCCCAATAATGACTTAAACTATCATTGAGTTGGGTCAATCCCAAAAAAACTTCATTTAGGCCCTCAAAATGGCCCCGGAAGTTAAAACTTCTAAAAATAGTAAATTGCCAAAATTGCCAGAAAACTGTTTTGAGCCAGTTGGAAAAGGTGGGTGGCCATCGATATCCACCTGGATCAAATTCCCTGTGAATTATAATCTTATCAACATAGTTGTTTTTCCCATCTTGAGCAACCTTTAAATTCTACTTTATTTTTGACATCTTCTCTTCCATTTCCATCAACAACTTTGGCCCAACCACTGCTCTATCTACTCGGTTGTCCCAACTTACAGGTGTGTTACACTTTCTTCCATACAGTGCCTCAAATGGGCTCATCTTCAGAGATGCTTAATACCCATTGTTGTAAGAAAACTCTAGCAAGTGTAGATAGTCTTCCCATTTTGATGGTTTATCCATCACATACATCCTCGACATATCTTTGATCAATTGATTCACCCTCTATGTTTTCACATAAAATTCTGGATGATAAGCTATGCTAAAATTCAAATTTTTTCGAAATCCTTTAAATAATCCTTTCCAGAAATTCAATGTGAGTTTTAGATCTCTGTTAGACACTATTTTCTTGGGTATACCATGCAATTTATCAATTTCCTTCATATAAATATCAACAATGCTAGTTTCTTTGTGAGTGAGCTTCACTGGAATGAAATGGGAAGATTTGGTAAGATTTTCGACCACTACCATGATAAAATCACATTGCTTGTTTGTTTTGGGAATTTTGGCGATAAAATCCATTTTTATCACTTCCTGGTTCCACTCACGGATAGGCAATGGCCTCAATTTTAAACGTTGAGCCTGGATGGGCAGTATAAGTGGAAAATGAAGAAAAAAAATTCCAGAAGGAGTTGTTTTCGAAATGGATAAACTTCAAGTTTTAGAGCATCCATGTGTGCCAAGAGGGTGTTGAGAGAACACCTTAGTTATGTTTGAAAGCTCAGGAGGTTTAGAGGTTCGAGAAAGCTAGAAAAGAAAAAAAAACTACAGTAACCATGGTCTTGTGACCACAAAGTTTAATGATGTTCCATCATATCTATTTGGGAGAAGGCAGATTATCCATAGTCATTCGATCTGGGAAAGGAGTGTGACGGTTAACCTTCAAGTCCTTCAGACTTCGTTTCTTTGGAAAATTTTAATATTTTTACAAAAAGAGGAAAAAGCCCCGAAGCTCTGAAGTCTCAGAGTGGATCTACACCATATATAATTAGATAGAATGTGGACCATTGGATCCCCCGAGTGGTTTGACAGTTCGACATTAGGGGAAATATATTTTTGGTAGCACAGAGTGGAGTTTTCTCCAAACTCTCGAATTCTAGAACTAATCTAGACCGTCCATTATCAGAGACACATGTCCGTAGGTTAGCAAGTGATTGGAATTTCAAAGTCCGATAGTTTAGGGGTGGGTTGGTGTTCAACAACGAAATCCTCCATATCCTGAAGTTCTAAAGTCCTGGAGCTCTGAAATCCTAAAGCTCAAAGGGACACATGTTTGAAAGTTTGATGTTCGAGTGTTTTGATGTGATTTGGTATGGAATTGTCTTATGTTCTGGAAATCCAAAGTGACGTGACATGATGAGTTCACCTAAAGTGACATGGACCTGATAGAGAGTTTAGAAGCTCACAGATCAGTAGTTTAAGAGTTGGAATATGAGAATTTTTATAAAGTCTCGAAGCCCTGAAGTCTCGAAGCTCCAGGGAACCACTGTTTGGAAGTTTGGATTTCAAGAGTTATCAAGTATATGGGTATGAAATTTTCCGAAGATAGAAGTGTCGAAGTCCTGGAATGTCATAATGATGTGAACCAATGACGTCACCTAGAGTGATGTGGACCTGTTCGAAAGTTCAACATTCCAAAGTTTTGAAGGATGTTGTAGAAGAAACCTTCGAAGCCCAAAGTTCCGAAGTCATGAAGAACCGGAGTGACATGGGCCCACTTGATGCTTTCCAAGTGTCATTGTGTTCCATTCTTTTCAAATATCATTCGATCCATTTAAAAATTGACATGTGTCACTCATCAGATTAGGCCACATGTCATCTCTACATTCTTCCACATAGAAAACCTCGCCTGGTGTGTGGTTGTTGATGAAACTTTGGAAATTCGACATTCGGGGAAATACGTGCATATTTTTTCATGAACCTCCCAAGAACAAAGATCCAGAAATATTATCCATCAAAGTACATGTTTGACATTCATTGGGAATGATGTGTGGATTTGGTAGAACTTTCAATTCCCAAAGCTTCAAAGTACCGAAGCTTCGAGGTAGAGGTTCCCCAAACCTCAAAGATATAGACTAGTAACTCTAAGACAGAAAGTGCTTAACGTGGGCACTGACTTTCTGTCAAATCTAGACAAACTAATGCATGAGGAGGAAGGAGAACAGAAGTACCTTTTTATCGATGTTTGTCCCTCAAGGCTCCGAGTTGAGCTCCAATCTTTCGCTCCTCGACGAGCTCTGTAGGCAAAACAACAGTACGACCACTTCCTATTCTATTGACATTAGCTTGAAAACAGATCTATCTACCAGAGATAAGTTTATGAAAGATCAAACACAAACTAGAAAGAAACAGGCCAAGCATGTCATATTAATGAGAATAGTGACAACAGTTACTTACAATTGTAGATGTGAATGCGACAACTTTGTCAAGTCCTCTTTGTCTAACCCTTGCTTGAAAGATCCATGATCTAGACGACAGAGGCTTCAATGATTACTCTCTTCTAGTTCACAGTGTGTTTCCTATGAGATCATAGGTTTCATGCTAGCAATTCTTCCCCCTTTTCACCATCATAGATCCTGCTTATATAGCTTAAGAGAAGCTTAACGTCTTGAGTTTTCTTTAGAATAAGTTGAGGAATCCCCTCCTTAGATCAGGGATCTCCTGATGCAACCAAGAATTCGAATGCAACTGCCTCCCAAACTTGAAATATCCTCCCCTTATTCTCCTCAACGGGCCAACGACTACCTAGATTAGACAGCGCTCCCTCAAAAGGGGCATCAGGGCACTATAAGGCTCCCTAGGAGGCTCAAGGGGAGCGTCAGCACTATAAGGATGGATAGTGCTCCTTCAAAGGGGAATTTTGTTGCTATAACGCTCCCTAAGACCTTGTGGGGGAGCGCCAGCGCTCCTAAGGGTGCCATAGGGGAGCGCTCTCCCTCTAAACCCAAGTTTCAGAGCTCCTTTCAGGTGGCAAGAGTTTCTTGACTTCAGTTGATCATTCTCCTTCCTCCAAATCAAGTGTCTGAGGTATTCTAAGTGCCTCCTTAGTGTCTTCATCATGGAAGTATGCTTCGTTTGATGTTTACGACACTTATGAACAACATGCGACACTTGCGACAATTGTAAGGAACATGCGACACTTACGACAGTTGAGAGGAACATGCAACACTTATCAAATTGAGTAATATTGATGTGTAACAGATTTCCCCCCAAAGCTTGAAGTTAGAAGATGAGAACTGATAAATTAAATACTTTGTAAACTTTCAAGCAAGGGTATAGACTCGGAGAACCAGACGGAAGCTGCACACAAACATCCAACAAATATTATGACATGTTTCAAAACCCAAGGCAGGCATACCTATGCTTGGGTGATCAAGACTTGCAAGATATGGCTGCCAAAAAATACACTATGGATCCATAATTGTATTGATAAAAAGGTATAGCCACCAAAGATATAATGTGGATCTATACTCTGATGACCCAGACTGATCGTAGCCACAAAGAATACACAGTGGATCTACGAGATGATAATACATAGCCACGACCAATACAAAGTGGATCTATGTAACAATGTATGTATCATTCGTCCAAGAGAAAATCCTTCGCAACTTGGGCAAAGAATATATCAAAATGATCACTCAACCCAGGGTCTTCGTACCGATCCCAATGTGATACAAATCTAACCATGTGAATAGATGTCCTGATGTTGAACATGGCAGAAACCACTTGATTACTGGTCAATAGTGAAAATCGTTAACAAGTGCGAGGGAGATCACTATTAATGTCAATGATTCCCAAGGTACCCTAGTACATTCCAATTAATGTGAATGGATGAGCTGGAGTCGAACATCCGTGGAATCATCTGATCAGAGGTCAATGATGTAAACCTACTGTCGAATGTGAGGAGGCCTGCCATTGAGGCATGCAGGTCCCAAAGTACTAACTAGTTTCTAAGCCTGATTCCTGGGTAATGTGTTGAAGTTGACAGGAATAGGCTCATCGAAGGAGGGTCTTGATGTATCCCCCATGAACGACACAAAACAGATATAGAGATGTAATTGGTAGATCAAATGAACATGGACTGACACAGGTATTGAGACAAGATATTTGGGATGGCTGACTCTAGAGGCAGATACTTCCCTTGAACACTGAGGCACAACAACAAAACATGACTTGGACCAAAACTATGCAGTGGATGTTGTGACTTGCATCAGGTGACCCAAAGGAGTGAAAGAAACTCAAAGGTTTGGCTCAGTGCAGAGGTTCAGCGGGTTATAATGCGTGCAAATGACAAAGTGCCATGTTCAAGGGCAACTCTAAGAATTACTGGTAATGTTCTCAAGAGACTGCTTGACTTGCTTCTTTCAAATTTTCCCCCATCCAGAGTACCTCTTTTTGATTTAATGAGCTCGAGGAGGGTAACACATGCTCGATATAACTCACCTTCGGTAAGTTCCTCTTCTTTTATTTAACGAACTAGAAGAAGTAAGGGTTTGGTCCCGTATGGGCCTGTCGATGTTTGTTTTAGCGAGTCCAAAGACAGAAAACTCGAAGGTTTTTCGGGATTATAGAGTTTGGAAAAGCACTTAAAAGAGAACTCTCTCAGTTCCTTTTTCGTACAGTAGTCTAACGAGATCGAAAAAGAGATAAACTATCACTTGAAAGACGCCCTTTCAAACCTTTTAACGAGTGTGAAAGGAAGCAAGGTCACTCGACAATATTTTCATATTTAGAGAGTCTGAAAAGAGTTTAAAGATGACTCCAGGGGGGTTCCTTTTTCGTGTGTCCATGCGGGTCCAAAAAAGATATAAAAGTCTACCCAGTGCGTTCTCATATTTTCGAGCTTGAGAACGGATGAAGACTATGCTCATGAGTGCGACAAGGTAAATAATCGATCAGAACTGCCAGGAAACCTGCATTGTCAGAACTGCAATCTAGTGATTTAGTGAAGCCATTATATTGTTAGAGAAACCCACAAATAACTATACCTTATAAAAAATGAAAATTTATAAATAGTAATACAATGAAAATTCCATTTACCATTTCATTTTGCATAAGGAGTTGTAGCAGTGGAGATTCTCACTTTGGTAGGTGGATCTTGTTTCGTTCGATATTAGAGCTACGGTTGACCCTTTTTCATGCCATTCAGACCAAGTAGGTCTTCATCTTCCCTTCTTTCAATCACATGGTTTAATATTCATTTTCATAGCAATATTTAATTTAAAAAATGAAGCCCTAAGTCACCCCAAAAAGATCAAATCGGCCTTCATTAAAAATGATGGGAATTAGACATTCTTTGTGAAAAAACGTGTTTAAAAGATGATATCCAACATGCCAACGCCTTAATACCTAAGTGAATGGGTCATTTTTTTCAAAGAACCCATGATAAATCCTCACATTTGCCCACGCAACCATAATGAAATCGTTTTCATTTAAAAAACATTTTAATGTTGTGTGATGGTTGTTAAATGGAAAAGAGAGGGTGTGATGGTTATAAAAGAGGGCGTGGTATTTTTAAATGATGTGGGAATTAGAGTTCATGTTTTAAATTATTTTAAGAAATTGCCAAAAATTGCCGAAATATTGAAATGATGAAATTCTTTATTTTATTTTTTTGTAGGTGATTTCGGCGACCATGATCGAGTGGAAAGAACGAGAGCATGAGATGGATGACTTAGTTGCCTTGCGGAGTCCTCGCACACAGGACGCATTGAGAGCTTGTGGCTTACTGAAATTCTTCAAATTGCAAAAAATGAAGAAGGAGATTTTATTGCTTGAGCACATGATTGTCTTATGGGATGTTGCGGAGAAAGGATTCCGGATCGGCACACAACTTATAAGCATCGAGTTAGAAGATGTATATTTCTTGATTGGCCTCTTGAAAAGAGGGGTCCCTATATATTTTTCCAGGCAGAGGGTGCTACCTGAGCAAGTGGGCATGTACCTGGCACGTCACTGTGTCCCAGGAGCAAGACTGGTAGGGGGTAGAATCCCTATTAAGGATATCTGAGAGTTACCCCTCCATTCCATATTGTTTTCCATGATGAGCATGACGGGAAGTACTAGCACACATATGGTGTCAAGATCACAGGTGGCTTATGGCGTACAGTGTTTGGAACCAACACTGTTCAACTGGAGTGCAAGGTTCCTTCGAAACGTGAAGGAACAGATTTCGCAGTGTAGGATGGGACATAAACAGTTCGGATACGACTCTTTTCTGGTCTCATTTTTCTTAGAGCGTATCCCCCAGATGCAGCCTCAGATAGCTTTGGCAGTGCAACCAATGGACGAACCACGGATGGAGATGTGGATTAGTCTATCTCCGCAGCTAGTAGCGGAGTCAGAGTTCCATTTCATTGGCAATTTCTTTGCTTGGCTAAGATGACAGTATCTCTGGATAGAGGACTTCCTGTATGCTGAGGTGGATTTCCGCGGGAGCATGGATTTGATATTACCCGCGGGGGAAGACTGGGATGTGTTAGGTAAGAGACTGAGCAACACCTTGTCTAGTTTTTTTGTTTTTTAAGTTTTTTAATGTATATATATTTTTTTGGGTATGTAGAAGAGTTCTTAAAAGATGTATTGTTTTCAACATGCAGACAAGGGAGCAGTGCGCCCGACCGATATACCAATATCAGGACGTCGTGGGGGTGCTCTGGTTGTAACAGATCCAGGAGTACCAGTGATAGGTCTCCGGGAGGTTGAAAGAAACCTCCAAGGCATCATGATGGGCATTCCTCCTCTACGGAGGGGAGAAGTGCCTTTACATCTGCAGAGGCACACTGTGGGAGTACCAGAGAATGTCAATTCTCTACTGAGGTGCATAGTGCGTGCAGTGATATGTTACTCCTAGCACAATGTAGTGCAGGGAGTTTAGAGTCTCTCTGGTGATCGTATTTTTGTATGCCTTGTCAGACAATGTTGTATGGGTGTAGAGACCCAACATTTTTCTCTTCTAAATACTTTTTTGATGTAATCAAAACATTTTAGTCATGCTATGTATATATATACAGTTTTGAGTTTTTACAGTGCCAAATGATTTGTACATGATGATGTATGTGATATGTTTTAATTTACATGTGATGTACAATTTTTCTTTCCTTAAATCTTATATATGGGCAAGATACCGATCCATGATGTAATTGACTAACGAATACAAAACACTATTTAATTCTCTTGGAATGTGTCTATATTCAATGTAATCAAACATTCGTTCAAGAAAGTGAACTTGTAGATGGAGACGTAGTAGGATAGGACTACGAATAGCGTAGATTCGATTGAGTTGATAGACCACAAGTTGGGATTCTAAGTAAACAATGATATGAGAGATACCTAGGGGGAAGGCTTGGGTCAAAAGTCCAATGACAGCATGATATTCTACCATGTTATTAGTCGCTGGTCCTAAGAAAATACCTCCTGAAGTCCAATGACAGCATGATATTCTACCATGTTATTATTCGCTGGTCCTAAGCAAATACCTCCTGAACTCACCACCTCGTCGAATTGGTAAATGACCCATGCTGCCGAAGTAATGATTTGGGTATGTCAACTAGCACCATCCACAAACCCGAAAAAGATAGGAAAGGATGATGTCATCTGCGCATGAAAACACAAGGCACAGTATGAGTGGCAACGGTAAAGACTCAAGCACGCGAAAGAAACAGTCACACCAAACTAAAATACAATAATGTACAAAGTACACATGCTAGGTGATCTAGGCATAGTACTTTTTAAGGTAAAGCCCGTTCTGGGGCTCTCTTAGGGAAATTCCATCATAATATACTAACTCGTAGGTGCCTCTCTGTAGAACACGTTTCACAATGTAAGGGCCATGCCACAGAGGTTCTAACTTACCTGTCCCCAATTTGTCATGAGCTTGGTCATAGACGAGGACTAAGTCTCCTTCTGCAAAAGTCCGAGGATGGACGGATTTGTCGTATTCATTTTTTATTTATTTTTGATGTGCCTCATTAACGAGAGTGACATCACGACGTGTTTCATCCATTTTGGATAGATATAAGAAGCGTTCTTCTTCGGCAGAAGTATGGGGTAGGAGTTCTACTTTAAGTTTCAAATATGAAATCTCGCACTCGATTGGTAGAACGACTTAGATGCCATACACTAACTGGAAAGGAGTAAATCCAGTTGCGGTTTTCATAGAAGTACGGTAAGCCCAGAGAGAAGAAAAAAGTTGTAGATGACATGATGTCTTGTTTGCCCCTACCATGCGTTGAATCATGGTTTTGAGGACCTTGTTGATGGCCTCAACTTGTCCGTTGGCTTGAGGATAGTAAGGGGATGCATTTTCATGGCGAAAACCTAATTTGACATGCAATTCGCTCATCATCTGGTTCTTAAAGTGTGCACAGTGATCAATGAAAATGGCACGTGGTACACCAAAATGAGTTATGATATGGTTAAAGAGAAACAGAGCTACGGTACGACCATCATTCAGAAAGGTAGGCATAGCCTCAACCCATTTTGTAAAGTAGTCGACGACGATGATTATATAACCGTGCCCCCCGGCTGAGGTAGGCTTACATTGCATGAAATCAATACCCCACTTGGCGAAGGGACCGATGGCGATAATGGGGTACAACGTAGTAGGGTGGGTGGATGCCTTCTTGTTAAAGACTTGGTAGGGTGGGCATTTTTTGACTGTCTCAATATAATATTTGAAAATCGAGGGCCAAAAGTAGCCGGGACGTAGGATTTTTTGGGCTGTGGCCATCCCAGAAAGGTGACCGCCATAGGTGCCAAGGTGACAATCATTCATAATGCGTTCAATATCCTCATGAATCAGACATCGTCGAAGGATAGTGTCAATACCACGACGCTACAAGGTGTCGCCAACGATAAGATAATGACGAGAATGGTGGAAAATACATTGACGTTCTTCGCGGGAAATGTTGGGTTGAAAGCGTTGGGTTTGGAGGTAGAGGAGGATGTCCCCATACCAAGGATCAGAGGTGATGATGAGGAAAAGAGTTTCATCGGGGAGAGAATCTCTAGGTTCGATGTCTTCATCAGCACGAGGGAGAGCACAGATAAGCTCTGCAAACACCAGGGACTTCTTGGCTTTGGACTTCATAAATTCAAGATCGAATTCCTGAAGGATGACGATCCATTTAGAATATTTGCCCCCAAGCACCTGACGTGTCAGGACGTGGTACATGGGGTTGGAGTTCGCAATTACTATTGTGGTGCGTAATAAGATGTAATGGAGAAATCTTTGGACAACAATGAAGGCTGCTAGAGCCAGTTTCTCTACATGTGAATATCATAGTTCAGGTCCAGATAGACTCTTGCTCAGGTAATAGATCACATGTTCTTCACCGTTGGGGTCTTCTTGAACTAACACCATCGCAATAGTGGAAGTGGAGGCGGCTAAGTAAAGGATGTAGTCCTTTGTATACTCCGGAGGGTGTAGCAAAGGTGTGTGGGTCAAGGCATGCTTGAGAGCATCAAATGACCATTGAGCGATGTCATCCCAGATGAAAGGGGTGTTTTTCTGCAGTAGCTGCATGAATCCTTTAGTTATCTCAGCGTAGTTACAGATGAAACGGCGAAGGAAGTTTGCTTTGCCTTGCAAACTTTGGAGTTGGGTTAAATTGGTGGGCAGGGGTAAGGCCAGAATAGCCTTGATCCTTAAGGGATCCACCCTAATCCCATCTTTAGAGACAATAAAGCCGAGGAGTTGACTGGATTCGACAACAAAAATGCATTTATGTGGGTTCAAACGGATACGGTAGAACCAACATCGAAGAAAAATAGCCCGTAAGTGATCGATGTGATCGGATCGATTGGATGAGTGGGCAGGTAAGTCGTCGAGGTAAGGTTTTGCGATATGCTTGATATCGTGGAAAGCATACGACATGGCTCATTGGAAAGTAGCACCAGCATTTTTGATACCAAAAGGTATCTTTCGATAGGCGAAAGTTCCCCATGGGCAGATAAAGGCTGTCTTATGTTGATCAGCAGGTAAGATTTCAATCTGGTTATACCCAGAGAAGCCATCCATGAAAGAGAAGATTACGCTCCCAGCGCAATTATCGATGATTTGGTCGATGAAAGGCGTAGGGTATTTGTCCTTGGGACAAGCTTTGTTGAGATCCTGATAGTCAACACAAACACGGATGGTCCCTTGTTTTTTGGAAACCGGAACAAGGTTGGAGACCTATTCTGTCAAAGGGATAGGATAGATAAAGCCATATTTTAGAAGTTTCTCAACTTCTTCCTTTATAGCTGCGATTTTATTGGGATGAATTGGGTGGAGTTTTTGTCGAACAGGTTTCCCGCCAGGGTAAGTCTTGATCTCATGCACGATGATCGAAGGGTCGATCCCTGGCATTTCCTCGTAGCTCCAAGAGAAGACATCGCATAATTCTTTAAAAAAAGCGGTGTAAGAAACCACTTCTTCGGGTGTGCAATTAACACCAAGGTTAATGTTTTCCACGACACCTTATTTGATCGAAATATCAATAACGATATTGGTAGAGATGTTACCCATATTCCCCTCCAAGAGAGTATCTTGTGTGATGATAGGAGATTGTGGAGCATCGGTAACATCGGGAGGGAAGACAGAGTGTATGTCTTGGTGAATTTCTTCCAAAGACAGAAGAAAAGAGGATCGATGATGGTTATCATCCCAAGGTAGATCGTCAATACTGAGAATTTCCATAATAGATTCGTTGGAAGGGAAAATTTGGGAAATGTAGTCAATTGCAGACGATAGGGAATCCAACCACGAGGGCATCGAGTAGGCATCAGGTACCAATAAATGTGGGTTTTCTGGAGAGGGAGAGGCAGATTGAATAGCTATGTATGCGGCCTCGGCTGGGATAAGTGGCATAGTGTCACTGAGTACATCGCATTCCAAAGGACTGGGTACAACCCAAGGATCAGATGATTCCAAGGATTGATATGGCATAGTCGAAATCATATTGACGGTGGCAATATGATGAGCGGTGGGTGGAAGTGGTGTAGGGAAGGTACCCATGAGGCTCGAATCTTTTAACAAGCCAACACCAATGCTTTCATATGTAACTGGATGGTCTCCCCAAAAGGGAATGTTGTTGGTGACAGGGACGCGAGCGTCGAGTGTACAGAAATCAAGCTGATCAATAGTGACAATTTTTCCTTGATGGGGGAATTGTACACATCAAAACATCGACGAGGCGATGGAATTCATAGCATAGAACCAACTTCTTCCAAGTAGTAGGTTGTAATCTAGTGGGGCATTGACCACCTCGACGTCAACGGTAACAGTTTTTCCGCCCAACTGAATGGCTAAGGATTGTAACAGTCCATGTGTATGAAAACCTCGCCCATCGAAAGCGCGTAACATTGTAGGGGATTTGTTAAGGGAAGGTGATTTTAAGCCTTTCCAATAGGCTAGAGACATGACACAGGTAGAGGCTCCCTCATCCAAGATAGTTCGGTGGATTTGTTGATTGTGAACAACAACATCGATTTGGAAAGCTAGCTGGTGAGAGAGTCGCGGTTGATGATCATTCAGATTGAATGTGAGGTTATTTGATGACTCACCATCAAAAGCGTCGATGGCAGCTAAGAGTGTTCTATGTTGGCTGGGACAGTGTTGTAGAACTTCTAAAGCGGACATAGCACAAGGTGCTTGAGCCAAATCTTCAACAATTTTGTAGTTTTGGGTGGCCCGTGAACTAGGATTAAAGGTA
>JASDQU010246569.1:0-16628 GCA_032191745.1 Picea mariana
TGATTCCAAATTCTATTCGTATCTATAATCGGTATTTGTAAGTCTCAATCATTTTACAGTTAGGGTTGCATGTTGCTAATATCTGAGTTTCTTTGGAAGAAATTATGGGCGTTATTTATGTGTCTATCTCTGCTCTCATGAATTCCAAATTGGTATCAGAGCTGAGGAGAGAGAGTGCAATAGAGTGTATGTTAAATTGTTGTGAAAACGAAAAAGATTTATGTGTGTTGCGTGTAGCTGAGAGATAAGTCTCTGTTTTGTTGTTTGAGCTGAGGCTGAAGGAGCCACAGAGCTGTTGTGCGTGAGTGTGAAATAGAGAGCCGGCTGCAGGAACCTGCGCAAATGAGCCATTTTATGGTGGGAAGCAAACCTGTTCAAGGCGCTGCAAATTCGCATTGCCAAGCCCCCACTTGAATCATAAACAATTGTGTTGGACGTTGAGGCAGGATTCAAGATACCGATCACTGTTGCCACTGCAAAGAGGTAATACGGAGACATAATGATGAGAGATAGCGAGAGAAGACAACTTAGTGTGTCAAATTGACCGGTCCAGGGGTTGAATACGGTGACCATCCATTTTAGCTGCGCGTGATGAAGGGTTAATAAAAAATGTGCAGTGAAAAGTATTTATTCAGTTTTGGCGATGTCGTGTGTGAAGAATATCACTAGCACTAAAAAAGAATGGTATGCGTGGAAGCCATCGTAGATGGTTTTCCCTTGCTTTTTTATTTATATTGAGATCTTGGAATTTAGAATATATTGGTTTAGTGAACTCAATGTGTAAGAGCAAAGATTGATAGAATTGACTATTTTAACAAGTTGTAAGTGTATAACGAAGATCTAAGATGATGGATTCAGATCTTGTGTGTGGTATGCTTAAAATTTTTGTATGTATAAGTGTTTATGTAAAAGAAAATAGGAACTCTTGTATCTTGATATAAGATGGAAGCCTCGGTTTCAAGAATAATTGTTCTTATGATTGGAAGTCGCCTTGTATAATTGATTTTTGAAGACATTCCGTACCTAGATTGCCTTTCTACAAACTTACGGATAGTCGAAAGCAAAATATCTCACAGATGGAGGTATGTCCATAGGATGATTCATTACTTGACAACTTTTCTCATGGAAGCCCCGGTGAGCCGAGTTTGTCAATATTATCTATTGTACAAATTCATGAATGATGATCTTAGGCATTTATGCTTTAAATGATTTAAATGGTAAACTCGAAGAAGAGGAAGAGAAAGAGTGCAGTCCAAAGACATTAGAGTGGGTGTAGGAGCTGATGAAGGCCATATAGACGAAAGTGTTGTAACATTTTCTGTTATGTAATTTGTGAATTTTTGTAATGTAGGCATTAACGGGGGTGTTAGAGATAATGCCCACATTAATGCAATTTACTAAAGTTTGAGGATTGATTTGGGTTGGTGGAGGATGTTGAGAGATTCTCTCAACCTCTCTCTCCAAAAATAAAATAAGTTGGATCTGAGAACACTTATTTAAGTGTGTTGTATCTCAGTTTAATTGGTGTAATACAAATTATTTATGTGTCTATCTGTGCTCTCATGAATTCCAAATGGTCTCTTAGTATTCAAAACTACAATTCGTTATCAATTCGATTCAAAACAATTCAAGATACAAAATACACACAATTATAAATGAGTGGTCCAATTATTTAACGTTTAACTCTTCGACCTATAAGGAGTGTACATGGACTACAATAAACAACGCAAGGAGTAAAGTGGATAATGTGAATATGTAGAGAATTGTCTATACCATTTATGATTTGTTGCATCAATTATCGTCTAGGTTTTAGCAATATATGCCTTCGATCATATTGCAGGTTTGAGTTGTATTATTATGAAGAAGCTATAATTGACTTAAAAGAAGAACTCATTAGTGTCTAAATGAGCTAAGTAATGAAAGAAAGAAAAATGCACAACTTAAATTAGATGTTCATATTTCTAAAATACAAATAGTAGACAAAATTGCAGAAGATGGAAGGGTCATTGATGAATTGAACTTGATACTGAGAGAAAAGGAAGAAGAGGAAAAAAGGTTAGTAACAAACACATACAATATGAAGAAGAAAATGAAGGAAGATAAGGAGAGTATTGTTGAAATACTTATATGATTGATGACTCATCTAACAGAAACAAGAAATAGATAATTAGCAGTGAACAATCAGCTCAAAGTAAAAGAAGAAGTTTGTGAAAGATTAGAATCTGAAGTTGCTTCATTAAAGGATGAATTAAGGAAGTACAAGACCACACTAAAATTTGGAAAGAGCTTTGAACTCTTGGATGATATTCTTAGCAGACAAAGGTCACCATTTCATAAAACAAGTCTTGGTTATGATGTCAATTATGAGACCCTCAAGGAAGGTACAAATAAGACGACAAAAACACCATCTAAGAAAGGTGCTAGCATGCTCAAGAAATCCCTCAACAATGAAGATCGTAGTCGAATGAACAATGATAATAACACCAGCAAAGAAGATAACACCAATAGTTGCATTAATATGAATTATTCTTACAGAGGCAAAGAGAGTAATTTCAGAAGATTTTCTCAACATATAAGAACCTTATTGGATAGGTATCAAAGTCTCTTCCCTGACAATTGTTATTCTTGTAACAAATTTGGACACAATGCCATAGATTGTCAAATATATGCAAAAGGCAGAGAAGTCCCTGAGACATCAAGAGACAACCACATGTATAGCAAAATCAAAGGCTTTAATCCGAATGCTCCACATAAAGGTACATCAAGAGGAAATTATACGTTCAGGTATTTAAGTCTATCTTATGGCAATTGTTATTCTTGTAATAATTTTGGATATAAAGTTGTAGAGTGCGGAGCGTATGGAAGAAATGTCCAAGATCCCTATAATATTGAAAGTTAGAAATGTCATAAATATGGACACATAGCTTGTGATTGTATAATCATAATGGAGTCCTTCATGAAAGAAGACTTTGATATCAGGTATAAGAAGGTTTGGAGAATAATATAAGAACAAGTAGAACAAGTGAGTGAATAAATCCCAAAGTTCACACTTACAAGATTTTTAGAGTTAAAAGATCATATTGATTCTATAGGAAAGGAGGAAGAAGTTGGAATTCAAAATGATATTTTTTGCAACAAAACAACCTCAGACATTGTTTTGAGTAATCAGGACTGGAAACTCCCAATAATATGAATGTTGAGGAAAGGGACTCTAAGGAGAAATAAATTATAGATTAGACAGCCTCGAGTGTTTAGGAATTTCAGAGTGGTGTAATAGAAAAAGTGTAGAATGTCTTGTGACATATTGGTCGAAAATTCAAGGAGTAATTTAGAACACAAAACGGTTGGATGGAAGATACAAGGAATATATTTGGTGCACTTTTAAGGAAAAGACTCATAACTGTATAGAAGATTCATTCAAGAAAGAATATATTATGTGTCCTAAACAGATTCGAGAACGTGTTAAATGTCCTAGTCTAATTATTTCTTTGAAGAAAAGAATCATATTAATGAACATATTTTATTCAGCTTGAGAAATAGAAATATGCAGTGACCAGTTGCAATATATTTGAAGAAGCTCTCAGAATAGTGAAGTGGTAGATTTAACAACATTATGACAAGGGATGAATAGAAAAGACACATGGTAGTGAATGAAAACATGAGAAATTGCAGACAAGTATAAGGACTCATTGTCATTGTTGACAAAGGAAAAGTTCAGAAAAGATGCATATTGACAGGTGGAACCAGAACAATCTCATGAAGTAAAGCCTTGAGAAGCAAAGTAAGACAGAGGGAGAGAAATTGTCAGGAGGAACTATACTTCTATGGGGATTAGTATAAGCTACAAAAGGAAGATAAGAAGTTGCAGACTGAAAAATACAAAGGAATACACACTATAAGATTGACCATTTAACATATAATGATAGTACAACCATACAATTTCAGCAGTCCAGTGACAAAAAAAAATACCAATCCTGTAATGATGATGTCAGAAGAAAAAGAAAGGAAAATAAAGGAATAATTATAGACAAAACAAGATGAATACAGAGACAACACAAGATCATAGAAGCTAATCCTTTATTTTTTATATCATAAGGAAGATGTTTTAGACCTATAGAAGGCATGAGCTCAGGGGGAGCAGTAGAAGGAAAATGACTTTACATGTATTGAAGATTTGAAAGAAAGGAAGAATAAAACAAGCCCAGGGGGAGTAGCAAAGAAGAAGTTGCAGACAAAGAAAAAATAGAGGAAACTCACTTTCATCCAAATACATAGAGCATCTGAACAAAAGACAATGGTCACAACAATAGCATAGATTTCTTAAGGACAAATATTTTCAAAGAAAGATTTGTTCAATAACATATATGAGATAAGATGTTTAGTCAATGAAACCAAGGAGAAGAAGCACAATCATAGAGGGAGTTTATGTAGACAGGATCAAAATAAGACAGTGTCATCTCAACAAGTAAGGAACTGAGAACTCAGATAAAATAATACATGCTCAGGGGCCACAAACAAAACAAATGTTGCAGACACAAGAAAACTAGAAGAAGGAATGAGTTCAAGGGGAGCTACCAGTGGAGTAGCAAACAAAATAATAAGAAGGAACAAGTCTAAGAGGAGTTGCGGGAAGAAACTAAATTACAATATCAAAAATGATAGTACGAAGACCCTTTTCCATTGATGTCAAAAGGGGAGAGAAGCAACTGGTGTTTCCATCAATGAAAAAGGGAGAGATTGATGGTCATATAGTTGTCATTGATGTCAAACTCAGTGGATTCTGGAAAAACAATGCATTTGATGTGTGCGCAGTATCATGTGAAGATGTAGATGACATGTGCGGGATATTGTGTTTACACAGTAATATGTGTGCAGTACTATGAAGATGGAGCACAATGAATAAGTGTGCAGTAAGAAATGTGTCATAGTAAGAAAGGTGTTGGATGTCGCAGAAAGAAGCTTAGAGTTGGTTGCAAATACACATCAATGGAGGTGATGTGGATCTGATGTGGAATAAAGATCTAATGGTTGATATTGAATGATGACAGCCAAAGAAGAAAACAATGGTGCATTGATGTGGTCAAGCCACTATGCACAATCTAATGACTCATATTCAGTGGGAGTTAAGATATCTATGGTCAATATTTCTTGAGGGAGAATGCGAAATATCATGAAGGTAGATGGACCATAGTTAATCATCTTTGAGCCTTGAATATGGTGATATATATTCTTTAAGTGACAGTAATGAAGTTAGTTATGTATGGGGCCTTGGATTAGACAAGTTATGTCCACTTAACAACGTAATCCAACGACCAATTTTTGTGGGGAGTTAGAATCCAATAGCCATGGTTCTTTTAGTTATGGTGTGGATAAATTCAACATAATTTAAGTTATAATGTGGACAATGTCAGCATGATGAGAGTTAGAATGTGGACAAAGTCAGATTGATGAAGAATGAACATTATGTAATGAATATATATGTAAGTAGGTTATATGAAGCAATGTGTGTGTGTTTGAAGAAACATGATTCATGTACAAGAAATTTAATAGGTATGTGGCTCAGAATGGAAGTGTGCATGATTTGTTGATATGAGATCTATGGACAAGTGAGTGGATCCAAAATGTGAAGAACAATGTAAAAAGTGTGGATTTCTCATTTGAAGTGTGAAAGTGAAGAATATTTAAGTGTGGATTAGATCAAGTGCGAGGAGATAATCTAGTGCACAATAGAGTAGTAAATCTGGTGTAATTATGTGCACAATAAAGTAGAAGATCCAGTAAGAGTTAAGAGAGTGTGGTTCATGTTGCGCAATAGTATAGATTAAGAAGAAAGCAATGTGGTGCACAATGGACCAGTGAGAAAATAACAGTGTTGCGCAACAGATCCAGTGTGCATCATGAACTACAGTGCATAGCATATTAAGAAAGTATAGAGACAAAAGAGGGAGTATGTGATTGTATTAATGGCACAATAAGGTGCAGTGAAATGAAGAGTACTGATGATATTTTCTATATATGAGATTAGGGTGGTAGGGTGGTGCTAGGTTTTCTGAGTTGGTAATCAATAGTGAGGATTGGTGTCCTCAATAGGTTGGTTCCTACCCAATCACTGAGTTGGTTCTCACTTGAGGGAGTTGGTGCTTCCTTCCAGTTGGTGCTGGTAAAACCAAGGGGTTGGAGACTCCCTTCAGTTGGGGATGATAAATCTAGGGAGTGGGTTTTTTCTTCTAGTAGGTGTCAGTAAAAAAATGAGTTGGTTATCACACAAAGAATTGATGTTCTCATTGTAACGAGTTCGTGATTGCATTATTGAAGAAGAATAAAATATTTGTGGTTTTCTCCGTTTATAGGTTCCCATGTAAAAACATTTGTGCACTGTGTATTATTATGATTCTTGTTACTGCACACTGTATTTTCATAATTACTAGTATTTATACTTGCACATTGAATCTTATCTACTGCAAGTTAAACTTATTGTGCATTACTCATGCATGATTAAATATAAAGTAAGAGAAGTGTATTAAAAGAAAAAGTGGTTTAGATATGTCAATACTAATTCACCCCCCCCCCCTCTTAGTATTGTGTTATATTCCAACACAATTTAATAAATTTAAAAAATTATAAGATTTTCATAGCTAACAAGGTCAATAAGATCAATAGTTGATATTTATCTTCAACAGTTGGAAAAATGAGACAGATCGATAGTCTGGATTCATTTTTTACTGTGGGGAAGTTGGATCCAATCGACGATTAGGATTTTCTTTTGAAGATTGGAAAATAGAGAAAATTGACGGCTGAGACTCGTTGATAGAATTAGGATAAGTTTGATGGATCAATGTTCAATATCATCTTGGCTTGGAGATTGACATTCGAAATTCATCGGGGTTTTGGTAAAAAACAATTTAAGTGTTGGAGTTCTAGCCAACAGGATTCATCGATGGCCAATGGCTGGGTTTGATGATTGGGAAAACCGTTTTGTTTTTTGAATGGAAACTATTAGTGATCCATGGTTGGGTCTAATTTTTTACAAAAGTGTATCAATCAAGAAAGATAATGTATTGATGGCTAATGGTTGGCCAATTTTTCTAGGTGTTTGGTTCATCTCAGAGAAGTTTTTGGTGACCTATAAATGATGTTTCATGCCATGTTAGCATCCATGTATCATGCCATGTTAGCTAATTTGACACCTCAGGATGTTGTGTCATGCCACATCATTATCCATGTGTCATTCTATGTTTTCCAAGTTGGCACCTCAGGATGATGTCTCATGCCACATCATTATCTATGTGTCATGCCACGTCATTCAAGAAATGGTTGATGCTTAGGTTGGATGAATTGGTGAGGCGTTTCATTCACCAAAAGAAATCACGGAAAAATGATGGCCAATGGTTGAGTCAGTTGTTTTAGTGATGTATTGAAAATGTTTTTCCAAAGGAAAGGGACGATGGTCGACGATCGAGTTGGAAGTTTTGGAAAAATGTTGTGTTCTTCCAAAGGAAAACATTGGTTATTGATAGAACTCAAATCAATGCTCCAAATTGTTTTAATTTGTTCATCGATGGTGAAAATCCATATGTGGTTGTAGGGAAGGTTTATTGTATCAATGGATTATATTACACATTATTTGAGATCGAAAATTAAAATTAAATGGCTATTATAATAGAAAAACAATCCATTTTCTATGAAATTTACATATTTTTGAAGGTCTTTAATTTGCAGAGTTGTTTTGAGGCCCTAAACAATGTTTTTAGGAGTTCTTATTTTCTATACTATAAGTGGCATAGGAACCACATATAGTCTTTGCATATTAAATAAAACAGTTCGAAGAGATATTTCTAATGAGATATTATGTTAACAAAATAGATCTCGTATGAGAAAGTTACAAATGAAATAATTAAGGTAAAATTTTAGCACCAATTTACTTCCAGAGGGCATAACTCATTTCTTGGAGGTCATTTTGAGGCATTGGAGCAGCCTATGGAAATATTTTGAACCATGGAAGACAATTTTGGAAAAAAATTTGGAATTTAAGTACATAAAATGTACAAGAAGAGGAAGAAGAAACATGTATCATACAAGGTTACAAATGTAAAACAATAAAAACTTCTACGGATTGTAACTCATACATAGCTCGGTTAAGGGTGAAATCATGATAGATCATTCAGAAGGTAGTCGTGGACATACCCAATTGATATTCTATAAAAATCCCAAAGTAATTGGTGTATGGAGGCATGGACATGGATAAAATTGATAATCTAGGTGAAAGTCCAAAGGGGCAAAGTTGTCAATTCCAAATAGTTGGAGAATTTGACTGGAGCATCAATTTTACAACTTGAGAGTTGTTGTCAATTCAATGTTGTTATTATTATGTGTTCCTTCTATAATAAATTCCCTATTTCTCAACATATTTACCTTCGTAAGTGGAAAAAGTTGGTGTTTGAGATTATTTACACCATGGAAGGAGGTGTACAAAGGGGTAAATTAGAAATATTCAATTTCCTATAACTTTATGCTCAGTGCTTATAATTGAGCAAGAAATTAGTCATTGGAAAAATATTGGATAACATAATCCAGATATCAACTTAGACTTTATTTTCAATCCAAATAATTCTCAATGAATCAGAAGGAGGGTTTCGGGTGGACTTGAAGGACACCATTGAGAAGAATGGGTATTTCAGGAAGCCATAACTTTTAGCTCGTAAATCAGATTGAAGCATGAATGTGGTCATTGGAAACATAACTACAAAGGAAGCATGATAGAAAGATTAATTTATCCAAGGGAGCATCAAGTTGCACCATAAATTTGCAAGAGAAAATCGAATTAGATTCCATGAACCATGTGATTACTCATTGTGAAGAATTTTCCAAAGAATGTCAAAGTTTGTAGAAACTTTCCCAAATGATAGAAGTGATTATTGGGTAAGGAAGAGTATTGAAACTCATAATGGTGCTTATGCATAAGTATAAAGGCACAATTGAAGTGAAATATCTTGGAAAGAAATAAATAGGGACATAGTTTATTAACAAGGAATTGTTAATAAGAAAATGAACACTCTAATAAGTAGTGTTGTGTGAAGGGATTGCTAGAAAGAGGATAAAATTCCACAATTGATAATTGTGTGGGTATATTCTAGATGAATCCCAGGGTCCATAGGATGTGAAATTAGTTCAATCTTGTACAACTGGTTGAATCATCAAGGAGCTACAAAAGGAAGTGCAGGACTGCAGGGCAGGTGATGAAAGGATGAAAAAGGTCTAAGGAAGAGTAGACGAATATTAGTATTCATATGTTATAGAGTCTAAATGGATTGAAAAGGAGAATCAAAATAGGTTCTTAAATAATGTATGAATCCAAAAGATGAGGAAATTCATAAGCATGCATAGAGAGTTAAGAAGATCTCCATAGCCTTGAAGGTCGAAATGTAGTGAAGCCTACAAATATTTCTTCAAGAGAAGGAAAAGTGATATCATGATATGAGGTATGACCCATCGAGACAATGAGTAATATCTATGTGAAAATATGGGAATGCATGAAGAAGGAATTTTTAGGTATGATCTAGAAACTTGTTTTTTTTAAATTATCCAAAGAAAGAATGTCACATCTATTATGAGAGTGCACAACAAAAGCAAGGTACAAGTGCAAATGGAGGGTATAGCATTCCATTTGGAGTAGAGTGTTCTTGAGTTTCCAAGTACTGTTTCACAGTAAACCAGTCAATGAAGTGAATAAAGGAATTTAAAATCGAGCAAATTCATAGATAGAAAAATGTATTGGAAAGGATAACATAAAAGAAACATTTTAGAATGTTGAAATGTCAATCAAGGAGAATGGTATTTCAAGACCGGTTTGGTTAAGGAAATGGAGAGTGGTTAATTAGATTGCAATGTTCATATTCATCTAGATTGGTGCATGTTATAGCATTACGCATATTAATAATTTTAGTCAAAATATGTTGGGACAAGATTCTCTGCATAAACGTAGTTGTGAGATGA
Organism: Picea mariana; assembly: GCA_032191745.1. NCBI lineage: Eukaryota > Viridiplantae > Streptophyta > Pinopsida > Pinales > Pinaceae > Picea > Picea mariana. The sequence continues at coordinate 9,994 of JASDQU010246569.1, forward strand.
CAACACCAATAGATCTAGTGGTTGGAAATGTAGAATGGCCAAGTGGGACTTAGCTAAAAGGTTCAGAATAGGGATTAGTCTACACAGTTGCATATAAAGGAAGGGCACATGGTAGAGAGGTTCTATAGGAATTAAAGGACATCCATATACAACAAAAAAGATAAACAAACAAATAAATATTAAATAAATATGCATTAGAGTGCATGATAGAATTGATGTATGATGCATACAATAAAGATAGAATGCATGTCCATGAAGTAGACATGATGAGAATTAAATTCACAATACATATTCATGTACATTGGTGCATATGGGCATGCTTGAACATGTATATGACATGAGTATAGACTAAGAGTAGTCTGCAGATATATAAACATGAATTAATAGTTCTCTGATATTTGAATAAGACTAATGATGGATTGTGTATCTAGGAAAAATGGTATAGCATAGTTGAGAATGGTTTTGATGATGCTATTTCATATTAAATCCATCCATACAAAGAAAAATGAGGATGGTAAGAGTGTCAACCAACATAATGGGTCAAGGGAGCTGACAAGATTCTACAAAATACCAAACGATTATGTAGCATCAAGAAATTTGATAACAACCATGAAGGTATGTGTTTGGTTTCTTATGTTGCATGAAATGACAAAGGGAATTGAGGTAAGAATTTCCTCAGCTAAATTCCCAATATTTGAAATTGATGTAAGGGTAGAGGGCCTTGAGAATGCAAATTTTTTCGATGCTTGAATGCACTTATGAGAAATTTAATTGCATACTATGTTATATTGGTTATGAGAACATAATCAAGTCAAGTCAAGAGACATCAATCCTAATGTAGCAGTGAGTTCCAATAGAAGAGGCCATGATGTTCTTGGAAATGGAAGGGCTATAACGCCATTCAAGTGTGTAATGTTATCCCCCTATATAACCAATGTTTGGACTGGAACCTCTTTGTTGACACGTGAGAGCACTAAAGGAATTGTTTTCCTAGTGTTGTGTATGGGTCGAAGAGGAAGATATCCAAATGTCTGGTAACATGATTGGGGAAGAGTTGGATGATGAGTTGAGGTTTTGGACAGGCCTTCCAAGCCACCATGGTGGAATACATGACATGGATATATGGTATTCCGGAATCAATGCAAGAATTTTTTTTGTTTACGTGGCCATGGGAATTAACACATTAGTTTTATTTATTGCATTATGAAAATATTTGTATGTTGGATAATGCATGTGCAATGAACTATGGTTTCCTTCCATTTAATATGAAAAATAGGTGGAAGTGATGGAATTCTAGACTAATATAATTCTGAGATTACTTCATGGATTGAATGAAAATGCTATAGTAAATGATATTGTACATGTGATGCTAACAACTTGTTTGGCTACAAGAAAAATGAGGAAATTTAAAGTACAATGGTATTGGATATGGTAGTGATGTAAAACCATAAGGAAGACTAATATTTACAGCTGCAAGAGTTAAACATAATGAACATAAATCTCATGTGGGGGAAATTTTATTTTCATATATAAACATATTTGAGAAATTAATAATTGAAAATTGTTATGATATCCTAACAATTTGTTTGGTTTCATGGAATTGAGAAATTTTTAGGAAGAATTGTCTTGGATATGGCAAGGATGTAATCACATAAGGAAGACAAATATCTATAGTTGCAAGAGCCAAACATAATGAGAAAAAAAATCATGCTTGTGAAATTATGTTTTCTAGTATAAAACATAATTGGAAATTGATAATTCATAATTGTATGATGATGTCTCATATTGATGGTATGCATATGATGTAGATTGGATGATTTCCATGGGTTACAAATTGCTAGTGGACGTCTAGCAGGAAGTTGGAATCATCTGTGCAAGAACGCCTTGGAAAATGATGAATCTCCTAAGGAACTATGTAAGAGTGAAATGGATGCATGAGACTAGAGGGTGAGTACATCAAGAAGAAACACGTTGTTAGGTCAGAAGAGCGAACTCTACTGCTACTTACACTAACAAAGAACCGAATTTCCAGGCCTGAAGAGTGAACTCTAGTTTGAGTTTCACTAATGAAGAACCGAGTTGTCATGCCTGAAGAGTGAACTGTAGTGTGAGTTTCACTAACAAAGAACTAGGTTTTCATTTGTGAAGAGTGAACTCTAGTGCGAGTTTCACTAGAGCATCAATATTTTGTTATCTATCTTTCCTGGTAGTTCTTCCTAGCAGTGAGTCCCTTGGGATCCCAATAGTGATATTTCTTGTTACATGTGCCATAGATACCTTGATAAATGAACAATGCAGTAAGATGGACTAAGAGTAGTGAAGGAGCTACATTCCTTGGCTAGGGTAGGTCAAGAGGAAGATATTTGGTCAAAATCGAGATAGTTGTAGGAGAATGTCATTGGTTTATGTATATGTTTTGTGGCCTTGGTTCCTATGCATCTATGTTTTGGGCCAAAGCACTTATGTATTTATGGTTTTGGGGGTTGGAGTGCCTATGTATTTCTATTTAGGCTAGAATTCCTATGTGATATTAGGCCATAGAGACGGTATGTTCATTAAAGGTCGAAGAGACCAACATTGTCATTTTATGTACACTATATGGTGTTGTGCACTGAGGACAGTGCAAACATAATGGGGAGGGAAATGCAACATCCCCATTTTGAATCCCTAGAAATTATGATGTAACTGTATAAATGTGAATTAGGATGGTAAGTCGATGTGTTGGGGAAAAGAGCCTATATTGATATAATGTGGATGGTGGCCGAATTGTATATTATGTGCATTGAAATATTCAATAAAAATAACAATCGTTGGTTGTGATACAAGAGGGATGAAAATGATGGGGGGCTATGATTCCAAAAGCGAGAGGGCTCCAAGGGGGAGTACTATTCATGGGTATTAATCCAAACCACATTTTTGAATTATTATTATCATTTTGTATAACCTTATATTTATTGTTGAGTGTTTCCAAAGCCAATCATTTAACTCATGCAAGAGGTTGGATGTTAGGAGTCACATCCGAGAGTTATTAAGAGCATGGGCATGAGTAAAATCAACTTGGGGAATAGTGTAAGTAAATTTAAGCAAGCAAACAAAGTGAATGAATTTGTATGGACAAGGGGGGAGTTTTTGACAGCCACAATTTTCAATGGAGAATAGTTTTTACTTGCTATTTTTGGGTAGAAAGAGAGGATTTGAGTGCTATGAAGAGAACCAACCATGTTCTTATTGAAGGAAAAAATTATTGGGATATGGTTATGCTGGAAAATAGGCATGTGTGCCTAGAAAATGGGTTGTAAGCCTTTAATGCATTTTCCTATTGAGAAAAATGACTCACGAACCTAGTGAAGGATATTGTGAGTGTTACACATAAAAAATACTCACTTTGATAGTGTCGCAAGTGTCGCATTTTGATCACTAGTGTCGCAAGTGTCAAAGAAAGCATACGGCCATGATGCCTATGTTGTGCCTATAACGACATGAGAAGGACACTTGAAACACCTCAAACATTTTCTTTGGAAGGAGAGAAATGAGTCAACAGGCTTATGAACCTTTTGCCATTTGAAAGCACCCAAAAAACTGAGTTTTTGGAGGGGAGCGCTCCCTTATAACTATCTCAGGAGTGCTGGCGCCCCCCATAAGCCATCAGGGAGTGTTATAACACTCTTCAGCCCTTTTGTAGTAGTGCTCCTACCCTCAGGAGTGTTGGTGATCCCCTATACACTACTAGGGAGTGTTATAACGCTCTGAGTACCCTTTTGAGGGAGTGCTACCTATTTTGGGCAGTAGTTGATTTGTTGAGAAGAATGGGGGAAGGATATTTTCATTCTTAGAAGGCAGTTGTATTCGAATCCTCAATCAAGCCATGATATTAGGGTATATCTCTAATTGGAGGAGGAAAATCCTCAACTCACCCCAAATATGTCTCAAGTTATTGAGCCTCTCCAAGTCTATATAAGCAAGATTTCTCATGGTGAAGGGGGACGGAGAAAAAGAGAATCACACCAAACTTATGATCTTATAAGTGGTGCTGAAACATAGATGATTTGGAAGCAAGAGACCTATGATATCATAGGGAGAAATCGGTGAAGCTATCATCATTCAGATCATGGATCTTTTGAGAAAGGGTTAAACAAGGGGGACTTGGCGAAACTGCTACAATCCATCTTCGAGTGTAAGCAATGTTTTGTCCTCATTAATATAATTTGCTTGGCCTGTTTCTTTCTAATTTGTGTTCAATCTCACATCAATTTGTCTCTTTAGTAGATAGACCTATTTTGGACTAATCTTGATAGGGTAGGAAGTGGTCGCACTTTGTTTGTCTATAGGATCCATCGAGGAGCGAAAGTTTGGAGCTCAACTTGGAGCGTGCAAGGACAAACGCTGGTAAAAGGTACTTCTTTTCTCCTTCCTTCTCACACACTAGTCCACCTAGATCTAAAAGGAATTCAGTGACCATGATAAGAACTTTATGTCGTAGAGTTAAGAGTCTATCTCTTTGAGGAGATCTATCTGTCCGCAGGGAGATTTTCCTTCAACAGAATTTGGCGACTCAACTGGGGATCGAATCAAAAAATTTTATTTTGATTTTTCCTCATAGACCTTGTCTTTCCATTTGATTGTTTTCAAACCTTTTTCACTCCATTTTCTTGACTTCACTTGCTGATTGACTCTTTACCCCATCACATTCAGCTTGACTATCAAAATTTGACTGAAATTTTGGGTTTTTGGACATTTTTATGATTTATTTTTAGCCTGGCGCCCCTGTGCCCATGTTAGCAGAGCGCCAACACTCCATGAAGGTGTTGCACAGAGTGTTATAATGCTCTGGTGTCCCTTACACCAGAGCGTTATCCCCTTTTTGCACAAAATCTCTTCAAAAATTGCATTTTTTGGAGGTCCAGACCCTGTTTCTTCACTTGCTGAGTTGCTTTGTGATTCAATGATTCTTCCTTTGACCTTTGACATGCTTCCTCCTGAGAAGTAAAAACCTTGTTGTTCAGATTTTATGCCCTTCTTCATTATTTTTGAGTTTTTGTTGTTAAGAGTTTGAAATCAATCCGTTGTTTTTTCTTCTCCTATCCGACTGAGCGGGAACTCCCATGAAGGACATATGAAGTCTGTGACTCTTCTCACTCGGTTTTTTTGAAGGTCATTGTTCTTTGAACACCTCATTTTTGTGTGAATTGTTTGATTTTGCTTTGTTATTTTTTGTTTTCTGTTTGCTTCTTGTTTCAATCACAGCAAGAGGGTGTGTGTTGTGTGTGTGAAATCTGATCATACTTGTCTGAATCTCCTTGATCTGAAAAGGTAGTTGATAGGAGAGGTTTTTTGCATTGAATTAGTTATCATTTTCATACAAACGAAAAAGATACATTTTAGTGCTTGATTTTCATATTAGAAGGCATTTTTGAAAATGCTTTAGCATTGAATTGGATTCGATTGAGAACCAATTGATAGAGGACTTTTCATATTAGTGTTTGAAAGTGAAAACGACTCCTTCTCTTTCTCTTAAATGGGCGTTCATCGAAAAGAAACGATTTCTTATCATATTCTATGCATATTTTTGGGCATTGAGTCATCATTCCATAAGTTTCACTTTCGTACACCCTTTGATTAAAGAACAACTATAAAAAAAACGCTAATTAAAAACTATCTAGAACATTTTTGTTTTTAGGATCTTCCACCAAAAGTAGACTTTGGTTAGCTCTTTGGATTAGGCTGTGATTACAACTCTTCAAAGTTTTCAAAAAAAACATTAGCATCCTGATCTAGGGAGAGTCAAATCCAATTGTCGCATTGGTTTTCTAGGATCCCCCTCTCACACAGGGGTTACGCACGAGGTCGCATTCAAGCGAATTATAGAGATTATCCCTCTATGGTTCAACTGTTTGTAGTGGTGGGATCATATAATGGGGGTCACTGGAAGGTATACCCACGATTATGTGTGGTATCCTTTCGGGTTGATTTCGGACTTGTTATCCTACCCATACGTTTCAGATCGGACTATCGACTGTACCCACCTAGGGACTCACTGGGAATTGGTATCTTTAGTTGCCACAATCTTTAGGTACTTACACAAGGTGACGATAAAGAGAAGTCTCACTATACCTGGAATAGACATTGGTCAAACTCACTCGGGCTCCTTGGAGGGTAAATCCACAATTACTACGTGGAATCTTGCACCAAGGTGTAAGTCTGTTAAGTAGGTTGCCATTGTAACTGTTCCACCATATCCCAACCCCTTCTCGACTTGATCATGCGACATTGGATTTCATCACCAACTAGTACGGTCATCGAGAGAAGTTTTGTCTGCTTGGTTGATTCTTAGACTTTATTAGCGCATGTTGTTTCTTTTTCTTAGTTGGCCCTAGATTTTTAGTGTGTTCTGTTATTCTCCACAATTGAACCCATAGATGATAAAGGTCTGTTGGACAACTGAGAGGGGGGGGTGAATCAGTTGTTACCGTGCTTAAACAATTATGCTTCTTTTAAACTCTTTGCTGAGACACTAAATGATGATCACAATAATGCAGGGGAATAAACAATGGCATATTCAGCATCAGTCACACATATGAGAAATACAGAGACAGATATTTCCTGAGGAAACCCATACAGGGTAAAAACCTCTTTTT
>JASDQU010246570.1:2425-16449 GCA_032191745.1 Picea mariana
TAACTTTTATAATTTCATTTCATTTGGTATTTGAGTAATAAATACCATCGCAAAATAATAAGTGGTAGTACGCATGTATCTATGTTTTTTTGTGAAAGAGACATATATGATTATGTATTTATGTAGTGTAGATGCAGAGAGAAAGTTTGTGTTTTGTTGAAGGTAGAAGATGGTGTATACATTTATTGTGTAGATGGAGGAGGCACCTCATAACAAATCAACTTCATTAAGTAGTAGAATCAAATCAAGTCATTTGATGGAGATCAGATACGAGCTTATAATTCCAAGTATGTATTTATTATTTCCTCTAACATCTACTTTCAATGACCCTTTCTTTCTTTTTTTCTAAAATACAGGACAAACCTTTCTAGTCTAATTTTAATATCTCCTTTTTTTTTTTATTGGTATCGACTTTTCAACTTTATCTACCACCTTGTTCATTTTATTTTCATGTGAAAATTTAGGGGCCATTCTTTATGGGTGAGTGAGGAGCGTCTTTGTTTCTCGTTTACCTAATTTGATTTATGATGATGTTTGTTATTGTAGTTGGACTTTGGCTTCTCATTTGTGAGAGACAAACATGATTATTGATTTATGCAAAATAAATGCAGTGTTGTCCAAGGTAGAAGTTGGTGTATGAGCAAGAGAGGAACCTGATTGATTGTCACTCATATGATATGCGTTTTTAGATTTGTTATTAGTGTATTTGATATTATTTAAGCCCTTATAATTTTTGTGTCTATTGGTATATATTTATCTGTGTTTGTTGTTTATGGTTTGTAGGGCATTACATGGATTGGATTGAATATTTTAATGTGCCAATGTTCATACAACCCTTATGTTATGGATTGTGAAACACACTCCTCAACTCTATGCATTTTGCATTGAAGATTATAGGGCATCATTTGTTTGTCATGGATGCATTTTTTGATTGGTAAGAAAATCAGATGAGAGTTAGAATTTTATTTTTGTTTCTATTATTTCTATTGATGACCATTGAGGCTAATATTTTTATTTCTGTATTTTCTTTGTTTTGTTTTTCTATTGCTATAGATGTTATTTTCTCAATGTTTTATAATTTGTTGGGTTGAGAGTCAAGTTAGCATGGCCATGCTGAGTGGGTGAAGGAAAATAAGATAGAGGAGGTATGTTTGGTTCCATGCTATTTTGATTCATTTTCTTTTGCATCAACATATCATGTTCATGTATGTATGTTTGTTTAACTTCAAAGACCTATTATGTTTGAGAGAGATATAAACGTGGGGTGGAATATTAACAACATAGTAAAGTACAGGGAGTGGTATTAAGTGTTCTTTTGGTGTAAGGCCCTAAAAAATTCTTCTATGAAATCGTCCTTGTTTTACATCTAATGGTTCTCATCCCTCCAACTATTGACTTGTACTTGAACAATTATTTCTCTTGTTGTAGAGAATTTGCATCTCCATCATAAAGATTATTTATTTGTTCATCATGCATCTCCATCATAAAGCTTATTTCTTTGTTTGTCCTACTAGAAAAATCCTCCTAATTCATCAAATGTTAATTATTTTTAATTCTTACAAATAGACTAAGACTTGTGATAAATATATGGAAAATAAAATGAAAAATATTTAAGTATTGTAGAGATTAAATCCCATCTTTCAAGTAATCTAAATATCCCTAATAAAGTTGAGCCTAGTGAGGTGTTTTAATGCATCACCTTTATATATTCTAAATCTAAGAAGATGAGCACTAGCATAATAACTAGAGTCCATATTTTTCATATCTCCATTATTATGTAAGTAGAAATACTAAAGGTACCATATAATACAATGCAATACTTACTTGTAGAAAAAAATTGTGTTTAAATTCAACATAGAAGCATTATCCAAATCAATAGTCAACTTACAATCCTTTAGTAGTTTTTCCAAAAATCATACAAAGGGTAATTGGATTCTCCATGCATGAGTAAAGGTTGCCTCTAATCAAGTAGAGTATGTAGATATGGATGAAACAAAACAAACTTTTCAAGCTTGTTTGTCACCAAGCTAGACTTCATCTGAGATTGGGAGGGGGGATGAGCTCTATGTTCCACTRATGGGTGTGGGYTACTCACTTGTTCCCTTCAATCCAAATAGTTTCTTTCTAAYGTGACACATGTTTCCTCTTCAAATCCACACTCTCTATAGTTTTCTCCATAACTAGTCTTCAGGGTATCTAGATTCTTCTACCGCCCCTAGATACACTTCTCTTAYTRAGATTTCACCCTTKCATCAAGCATGAAGGATTATAAAGCATAATGGGATTCCTCTATGATAAAGAGTGTGTCRTGTGCCTCATTTATGGAATAATGCATGCTTGGTAGGATTTTACCCRAGCAACCTAACATAGSAATGAGTAGAAAAAATGGACCTCYATGGAAGGTTGTTAAAGAGCACATATACCTTGGAMTGCCTAGGGTCTAGAGAGGGTYAKAATTCAACATCATCCTCTTTACATATTTMTGTCATTGTTCAATCAACTCTAGTGGGGCCTTAGTCCACATATTATAGAAATCAATGAACCCTCCACTCCTCTCTTCCTCCCTAATGCCTTTGTCTCCCCCCTCGAAGGAGGGTTTTGAAGGGAACTCTTGGTTCACATTGTGGTTTTGTGTAGCGTATCTAGCTCCCACGATGAGTTCCATTACCACTAAATCAACTAACCTATTGATTCAAATGTGGAAAAAAATGTGCAACTTGACATACAATCTCATGTAGATCGTGGTTAATTTTGAAATCGTAAATGGAAATTATTAAGCATGCTCAACAATAATTAAATACGTAGAACATAAATCAAACGCATTATTCAATCATAAATTCACACAATAAATAACATAATGATCATATCATTTATCTTTGTGAATATTTACACAACCGGTTACAAACACTATGTATTCCACCCAACCATAGGCTCTATTACTCCAATTCTCTCAGCAACAAGTCACCCCAATATGGGACTATGAGTCCAAAAATACAGACATGCTCCTATGGTATCTATGATCCACTCAAACAACCCAAATACCCACTAAAACACAATGACTCAACTCACACAACAATTCCAACCACCCATATCTCTTCCCCATCATTCTACACAACCCAAGGGATGATATTTATCTCTCTGCAGTGCAATCCATCTGAAAATTTCCATCCCCTCCGGGGATTTAGTACATAAAATCCATGAATGTCTCTACTAGGGTCTCCAAGAAATCTCACAACAACCTCACTTTCTCTTGGGTAATTTATTCAACAAGAATTCACTCATAGGAATAGCAATGTAACTCTTCATGCAATTTCCAACTCCAACAAGTTTTCCTTAAACACAAAAAGTTGCCTAATATTTCTCAACACTAAACTGTAGTTTTTTCCTCACTTCCTTCTCAATTGAAAACCCCCTTCCTTTTGTTGGGTCTTTTAATCACCTTCTTAATTTCTCAAGAAGATAGTTATAAAGACTATGCATTTAATTATCAATCTATGGCTCATATGGAACTTGCGAACTATCATCCACTGTATATGTAGGAACAAATATTCTTTCTACGTGTTGTAGTCATAGTATCAATGCTTACATTTGTGGTTGGAGTATAGAAAATTCTCAAGCTATGGTAAGGTTCTACATAAATCCACATTTGCAGAAATATAAACACACATTGTAGAAATGAAAGCATACTGATAGGAAATTAAATCACTCAAGAAGTGGTGGGATCATTAGTTCCCTTCTTTCAACCACCCGCGGGGATTGGTAAGTGGTGGGTTGTGCCAGTCCCCTGCTCTCAACCACCTATGAGGATTGGCTAGAAACACACAACACACAAGAAGATCTAATCTAAATCACTCTTGTGGGAAATTAAATCACACTTGCAGAAAAGAAACACATAAGTTGCATAGGTATCAGGAGTATGACTCAACTGTCTCCTGAAGAAACCCCAACCATGTGCAGTAAAATTGATTACATAAATGAAACTATAAATTACTTTTGCATAAATTGAAGTTCACACCACACTTGTTGAAAATAAATCACACACGCTAAAAGAAAATTGATTAAGTACTTGCTGGAAAATAAATTATCTAAGTCCTCAAAATCATAGCCTAATCCTTTCCAAAAATGTCCATGTCATTACCCAGACCAACAAATATAGTCATTGCATTAAGCACAATTATTCAACAACATATAAGAATGCAACTCAATCTAGAATGTATTTATTAGAAACAAATGAATAAATGAAATCCAACAAAAATACTTGAATGCATAATTAAACACAACCTCCCATGAGTAATCTAATTACATGAACAAATTGAACCAAGAAACTAGTTACATAATTAAATAAAATAAATAACACTACAAAAATTATAAAACAACAATTAAAATAAAAATTCATTGAATTATTCCATTGCCATTTGGACATTGCTTTAAGAGTCCCCCCGAACAATGGAGAGAGTGCTCTCTTTTATACATAAATTCAATGAAAACTAGAAATAACAAATATCTAAATAAATCCACTTATGGATTTAATAAATCCATAGTGGTTACAACAATTTCCTGAATAATGAATAGTTTCCATGATCCTTGCTAACACTTAGCAAATAATAAATAACTTCCAAGATATTTTGTTAATAATTAGCAAATAATAAATAACTCCAAGATATTTTGCCCAAGAATTCCAATATCCTTTTGCTAACAATTAGCAAATAATAAATGACTTCAAGATATTTTGCCCAGGAATTCCAAGATTCTTGGTCAACTACTCAAACCAATATTTTGTCTTGGAATTGTAAAATTATCTATCTATCTTTTATTTTCTTGGACTAATATCATTGTTGCATAGATCCATAAATGAAAAATATATGACAACATGGCTCATGGTTCCAACAGCTCAAGGTTTTGGTGTTGGCTCACTATTCTGACGGCTCAAGGTTCCTTGGACGAGTTGCAACACGAGAGTTGCAACATATAATAGTTCTCTGGTGAGTTGTAACAACTATTGTAAGGAGTTGCAACAATAGTCAAAGTTACAACAACAGTTTGTTGATACTGAGAGGGGGGTGAATCAGTATCAAGTACAATTTCAAAACTTTTTCAACTTATAGTTCAACCAGATTATATATTCAATTATATCCAATGAGAAATGAACAATAGTAGAAGAGTTACACTAATACACCACAATACACCATGCACAATATATGATAAATAATCAATAGTTATTGTTCAAGGAAAGTAATGACTTCCAAGTGAAGCTACAACTTCCAAATATAAAGGGAGGGATAAACCTCCAAAAGGAAGATACAATCCTCCAATATCAAGAGAGGGTTGACCTCTCCATCCTTGCACCTTCTTTCCACCCAAGAATATATGAGAGATAATAAAACTTTACATTAAATTATCACCATCAACAAACCATCACATAAAACCTGATAATGCTTCCCGAGACTTCTTCAACTTCTGCAATTCTTCATTTATTGGAATACTCTGATCCTATAGATAATATTACTCAATGTATTCTTTGAAACTCCTCCAAGTTTCACTCCTTGAATCTTCCCAAAAAAGGAGTTATAGATAAAATGGTGGACCTTATTCAATTTTGGTTTATTCAGGAGAGAGAACTTGTATAGAATGCCCCGTGCTCAATATTTAACATCAAATTATGAAATTCATAAAAAGGAAACTATAGCTCGTACTCTTTCCAATGCAATTGGTCTCACTTCATTTGGATTCTCTATGAATAAGTTATGATTGTTTTACCCGGAACACCTGTTTATGACTAGCTTCAAGACTAGTCAAAAACCCAATCTTCCACAAAGTGCATCTCCAAAATTATAGAGAATAAAGAGCTGAATTTGTTACCACAGTTACCTAGATATGTCTTCTCAATATCCTCTGAATTTCACCATCTGAATCATTCTAGAAACAAAGTTATAGTGAAAATGGTAAGATGACATGTAAATAACATACCTTAGAACACATCACCAAGAGACTTCATTCTCCCTTGAAATTCGGCCTTCTTTACTTCAGATTTCCTCTGAAATTCGACTTATATCTCCTTGTTCATTAACAAACTTGTGTGTGTAAAATGAATGTATAATGATATGTGTTTATACCCTTTATGTCACTTCCTTTTAACATTAGGGCCAACATGTAGTTTCTGCTTCAATTCACATTGTCATCTTCAAAAATTCATTTCTCCTCAATCATGAGGATCCACGTGACGTGCCACATACCACCAGAAGCGAAATGAATTATACTATCCATCCATGGGTGGTGTATCTGCATATGTAATTTCCTTCATGTCTATCTACGTTGATCAACTATGGGGTCCAAATTCCAATGGATAGGGTTAGCATCAATGACAACAACCAATCTTCCAACACAGGGCTCGGAGTTGTAGCAATGTTCCACAATTATAACAACAATACTCAGAGTTTCAACAATGTTCAAAGTTGCAACAAGAGTTCTCATATTTGCAACAATGTTTCAGAGTTGCAACAACTGCTATAAGGAGTTGCAACAATGTTCCAAAGTTGCAGCGATGTTTAGAGTTGCAACAAATGCTACAAGGAGTTGAACAACTGCATGGGAGTTGCAGTAGTGGGAACCAAAATACATCCCGTGGCGATATCACATTATGCACAATAACCTATTTGGAACATTGTCTTTTCATATTAACTCAAAGATAAATGCAAATATATTATTTCTCTAATATTTAACCATAATTCATATGAAATACTAAAGAGATGCAATGAAAATCACCTTGGTTACTCTTCCCCCAAGGCTGATTGCAATTAACTCATGTTGCCATTACTAGGTAAGTTGACTCCCCCACCAACCTCTTACATGAATTCAATGATTGAGTGTGTAACAAGTCAAAGGATTAAATAGCTAAACTATAAATTGATTAATGAAGGTGGCTTAAGACTCGAGGCATGTGGAAACCCCTGAAAACCCCCATTAAATCCCMTCTCTTGTGGAATCATATTCCCCCCATTACTMTGGTCCTTACCCATMTACAATCAACGAWTTTTTTTTTCAATGTACAATGTTTACATATTARATTGTTTGGCCCCTAACCATTCATAATATTTACAAATATACAATGCTACACCATGGATCAAAATTTGGGTGTTACAATTTGATTGACACTTCTACCCATAATGATAAAGTCTTAGGCAAGAAACCAAGATATACAAGATCAAAATTTAGACCAAAAAAACATCCCAATGTAGGTCCCATGTGGAGTTTAGACTAAGAATGCAGATTAATAAATGTTGAAAAATATAAGAAATAATAGGTTCAAAACGAAGGTAAGTCTATCCCCTTGGAAATTGAGAGTAAACAAGCATCCCACACATAGAGCTACCAGTCCTACCTAGGTGGAGAGGATGTAAAGTGGGATTCCTACACTTTTACAAGGTTGAATTTAAGGATACTAGGTATGTGCTCATGTGTATTGAGACCAAGTCCTATAGAAAAACTTAGGAACCTAGAGCAACTAAAACCAACAATGTCTCTAATTAGATTGCAAGGAATTCAAAGTGAGCCACTTAATGCATCATAATGTAAAAGCCATTCATTAATATTTATTCTCAACACACACCTTGAGAGTTATCTCTTTACATTACAATTTTCATAAAGAATAGAAACCTTTCACTAGATCCGAGCGTATCTATTTAACCAATTTTTTTCTAGGATTAACACCTATCCTCATAAAACTCATGCCATTTAGGAAGGGAAAAATATTAGTAGGAATGTATCCTGGTAGATGACATGAATGTTCATTGATCTCATCGGTGAACGAATGCCCCATTGGCTTCTCTTTATGTTTTTTAAAACAACAATACATTTTCAAGTCATATGCAGGGATGTGGTGGGAAAATCTATTTGTTGCATCAGTAAAACATTTTAATGGAAACTTACATTTTCATTCTCTAATGAACTAGGGTTAACCAGCATGCTAAATGTGGTCTTTTTCCATGATATATTCTTTAAAAGTATGAAAGTGGAACTATTTTTCAATGTACATAATAAACTACAATTTAATTATCAAGTTTGATTGTGTTCTATTTCTTCAGTGTGTTGCAACATTATATCAATCCAAAGGAGAAAGACAATGAGGCTCTTTCTTTTCAACCTTTGTTGGGATCTATGCTTGCCAAGATTGATCACAATTCTCAAAATTAATATGCAAACAAATTTTGTCTACACATGATATTTCAGTTTTGGGCTTCCAAGGAAGTTTGACATTGAAACTATCTATACAGTTTAGAAGGCATTGTGTTAGATGGGAAATATCTATGTATTGGTCCAACAAGTAGTTCTTATTATTTTGACTCTTACCATATTTTTACCTTTTTGTTTTCCATTGATATATAATTATAGACTATTTTTTCCTTTAGTTCATGGTTTTCACAAGCATCTGCTCAAAACCCTCCTCAATGGTCATTAGATTCACAAAGAAAATACCAACTATCGACAAAGTAGGAACAAGACAGTTGAAGTATTCTCATTTTTACCTGGTCTTGCATAATGAAATGTAATGTCCAACCACTTGTAGGAATTTGGTAAGTGCTTAGTGACTTCAAATTTTCTAAAGAAACACTGACGAACTTCACTAGTTATAACAATTATCCACCATTGCAATGGATTATACAATTGAGGATTAATATTTTTCTTTTACACATTTTTTATGAAGTTTAAAAGGATGAAGGATTCTTGGTAGAGGAATATCCTTCCATTCAAATCAGATTCTTTAGTTTTTCATTAGAAAGCACCATGTATGCTTTTATATTGGCCTAACTTCATGATGTGTTGACAATATTTCAATAACATTTAAATTTATCGAGTGGTCAACTCAACACTAGTTGCTTTATAATTTCTAATATTTAAAAGGATAAGGATTCTTTGTCGAGGAACATCATTCCATTTAGAATAGATTCTATACTTTTTCATTAGCAAGAACCATGTACGACTTTATCTTGGCCTAACTTCATGCTATATAGAAAATGTTTCAATAGATTTTAAATCATCGAGTGGTCATCTCAACATTGGTTGCTTTTTAATTTCAATCTCAATTCATATGCATTTTGAAATTATATTCAAGAACTGGAAATATTTGGGCTTAAAGTAACTATGTTGATAAATCTGGCATATCAGCATAAGAAACAACGTAATATCGAATGTATTCTTAACATGAATTGATTGAAAATTGATTGAAATTATTGAAATTATTGAAATTGAATTGTTTTTTGTGGTCCAAAAATCGAGAAATAATAAATTTTATGATTTGTGTCATTCAATGCTTTTCTACCAAGGCTTACATTGTACTTTTGTAGTGCAATCATTACAACTTTTCATACAAGATCTTATAGTTTTCTAAATAAATTTAAATGATCAAAAAAATTATGGATTGAGTTCAAATCTCCCATGAATATTCATTACCATTTCGTGCAATTGTTGTATTAAGAAACATAATGTAGTGATTTCAGGTTGTATTTGTTTTTGGGTTTTTAGAAAAGCTCTTACATTTCTCCAAATAAATTTAAATGACGAGAAAAGTTTTGGATTAAAAATGAAGTATTTCATGAACATTTGTTACCATTTCATGTAGTTGTAGTATCAAGAATGTATTAAGAAATATAATGATGACTTTGTTAATGGTTTCAAGTTAAATAAATGAAAAAACATGATTTACAAAGATCAAAACTAATTTTCCAACATTTTAGGTCTAAAGAACAAAATAAATATCGCCATGTGTAATGAACCCCTGCATGCTAAACTCGTTATTTTTTTTTCTTTACACATTAAAATAAATAGCAGGAACATGCTAGTTAATTCATGCATTTAACATGATATCTAAAACCTGAAGTGACCATGATGATCCTAATGAAGTGACCATGTATGATGATGTTTCCTGAATGGATTGAAAATGAAAATATGAAGTGGGTGCCTTACTCTCCCCTTTGACTCCTCTAGATATACTGACAATTATTCCTCTATCTTCTTGTATATCTATCGTGTATCATTGAAATCCAAATTTTCAAAGAGGCAAAGTTGATGCTTTAGAAAATTCAGAAAAAATTATCTGATGCAATAGAAGATGATGAAAGGGAGAAATCGATTCATAGATGTGGTGCTTATTTTCCACTTCCACCTAATATATAGGTGGTGCATATACTGGTACACTTTTGAATTGACACATTCAACACAACCAAGAGCATATGGTACATGAAGGTTGGGCCTTGGAGATAATGTTGATCCTAATGAAGTGATCCAATATGATGATGTTTACACTTTATACATGAAGTATAGGATATCGAGCTATCATAGATTCACACATAATCATCGTCAGAGCTTCAACAAGACAATATAAGTGTCCTCATTTTTATTGGTTCTTGCATAATGCAACGTAATGCCAAACCATTTCTAGGAATTCGGTAAGTGCTCAGTGACTTCAAACTTTGTAAAGCAACACTAGTGAACTTCACTAGTTATAATAGGTATCCATCATTGCAATAGATTATACAATTGTGGTTGTTGACTACATTTTCGGTCAACGACACTTAGTCGACAAAGCATTTCCAGGCTCCCCCTCATTTCACAATTGGTTGCGCAAAGTCTTGTGTGCTCCTGCTGAGTTTATGCTATACATTAAAAGAAGATGTCATTAAAGAATATTTTAAGTTATGATGCATATTTGCTAATAACGATGATCGTTGGTCAGTTTTGAAGTTGCACAAGTTATAGGTTGTCACATGGACATAGGTGCATTCAACAAGGATAATATGTCTATCGACAGTTGTTATAAGATACTAAGTTTGAAGTTGAGGATTCTTGGATGTACCATGAGATATCTATTCAACGCAAAGCACACAATGAGAGGCTTCACCGAGGAAGTTTTATTTGAGCTTCGTTATGGAAATGGATCACCTCATTTCTAACTAGCGCACCAAATTGAAGATCACTCTTGTTGTTGCCAAAAGTATGGCATATTTACACAAGAAGGCTCAGACCATATATTGTGGGTTCAATGCTACTAATATCTAGGTTGACAGAGATTTCATACCAAGTTCTTTGATTATGGAGTTTTTGATGCAATTTAAAAGTCTTAGTTTCCTATGCAATAATCACGCCATATCCTGCACATGAGACTACAATGCTAAGTCTTACAATCTTGAAGATTAATGTTCAAAAGTTTGGAATAATGGAATTGGAGATGGACCATACACACTACCAAAGATATCGCTCAACACCGCCATGTAAATACGAGAAGGGTTCTGATACATTATACCATCCATAAATCTCTGAAGGCATAGGGGTAGTAGGCTTTATATTTCATCTTTATCAACTACAAGCACTCGATGGTCATGAAATCTATGGGGTATAAACTGTGAACTAATACAAATGGCTTGTTTGTTGTGTATTTGATTAAAATATACGTTTTGGATCCATATTAAATACAAAAGATGAGATTTTGGTATAATTTCAAGTGGCATATGCTTGTATGCAAAAAATACTCGAGGAACAACTTAAATGCAAAGTTATGGCACTGTCAGCAAAAAAGGGTTCTTTGAAAAAAGAGACGGAGCTTGCAGAAACAGTTCTGCGGGACCTCGATAACCAGCTAAACAAATCCCCAAAAGTGATCTTACTGCTCAAGAACCAATGATGTGTTGCATGCTTCAGTAATATAGGAACAAGAATTTATTAGAAGCCCCAAAAACTCCAATTTCAATAGATTTCATCTCAGAGGTAGTACCACGTTATGAACATGGGGAGCTTGTCATAAAAAAAAATTAATCACATTTGAATAAATCTAAGCCACAATATTTTCACTGCATGAGACTGAAGTTAATAATGTAACATATGTCAACAAAGAAGTCATCTACATTGAGACATTATTTGCATCTAGTGTTTCTTGGCATCTTAAGGTATATCCTAATGGTAGTGCCACCTTAAAGGGAACACACATCTCAATTTTTATGGAGATGCTTGAAGGAAATACATAACCATCTACTTATGAATATGGCATTGAGATGCTACATCGAAATCATCCTCACCAAAGTATTTTGCGAAACTTTTCTTCTGAATTTGAGGTGGCATGTTGGGGTTGTCATCAATTCTTCCAAATAGACCTTCTTGAAAAAGAAGGTTACCTTTTTCCCGAGGAAGATATCATTACATTTCATTTTTATGTCAAAGATCTGACGTTTTCACAACAATCTCGAGACTTGAAAAGGGCACTTGATGTAGTTCAAATTGAACAAAATAATGTGTTGGATCAGCTAATAGCAGTACACAGAGATTTTGCGGCAACGATTTGGCAATGTCGCTATAAAAATTCAAACCATCCTGTGCATTCCAGAAGACATGCATGTCCTCTTATCCTAGAAGAGATGGATAATTCTCTATCTATTTCAGAGCCTTCTAGGAAATTATTAAATCCAAATAGGGCTCATATGTATGCAGGGGAGCCAAATTGGAATTATGAAAAGCTTGATAATCGGCAAGGTCAAAGTAAGATTTCTCAACATGGCTTGATACATGCTACATGTATGAGTGGAGAAATTATCAAAGATTCAATATATGAATGACTGTCATGATCATTCAAAACAGTTTTTCAACAACACGATACTTTCATCAAATTAGTTATGTCATATGCAGACAAAACAAATACCCTATTTGTATCAAGTCCATTTGTTGTACATGGTCGTGCTAGTATAGGGAAAATTGATACCATAAGGATCAGAGGAAGGATGAGTTTTCTCAAATGCATGACTCTGACAATATGTTGCCAGTTCCGGAAGCCATACTATTTGGGGACATGTCTGGTATACAAGAAGTCTATTTAAAAATTGATGCGATGGCAATATTCGACAGTATATGCGCAGTTGGGCTGCACCAATTGATCAAGATTATCAAACAATGGATAAAAAATTATGTTTATCTATTTTTTTAATTAAATAAAATAAAATAAATCCCAAACATATGGTCTTTAGTTCATTAACCCTAACTACTCAAACCGTTCACCCAATGCTATAAAAGAGGCAGCGCACAAACAACCAAGGGGAGAAAAAAACTGGGAGAGAGGTAAGTTTGGAGTGCAATGAGGTTTTCCTCTTTAAATTACCATTCACCCTCTATGCATTCAGTAGGGATTGACATAATTGTTGGCAATAGGGAGTCTTGTGAAGCGACAAAGGGATGAGGCGAGGATGAGCTTTGTTGGTTCTCATAAGGTGAATAGTTTACTTGTCAATTTGGTGTATTTAGGCCTGATTTTATTCAATGCTAATCGGTTTCTGATATGCAAGTTCTCACCTTGTGCTATCACCACCATTGCTCCATTCCATATAGGCTCAACTTTCTTCTTCTTTCGTTCTTAGTCTTTCTATTGTAACCTTGTTCTAGAATGGCTAAAGGATAAATACTTGGCCCAAGTCTACCTAGAGACTTGTAAATTCCAAAAATTCAAGAATTGTATGGAGAGAATTTTTAATTAAAGATCAAAGTCCTTTACGCTATGAAATTGCTTATTTATTTATTTTCTTTTAAATCTCAATTTTCTTCATCTTTTCTTAATACAACACTAAAAATAAAAATAAAAATAAATAAACAAACTTATGAATCTGTTACTTTTGAAAAATAATTATGTATACAAGTGTCATTCATTTTTTTAATTAGATTTTTTAATATGTACAAACTTTTTTTTTTCTTTATTGTTTTAGTTTTCTTATTATTTATTACATTCTAACTTCTAAAAGAAAATTTTAAAAATATCACATCACTACAATGTTACTCTTTTATAGTCTTTAATCTAATTTCTCGTTTAATAAACTTTTCTTTTAATTGACTCACCTTAGCACTAACATATTTATTTAACTCTTCATTAGTTTTGTCTTAGACTACTTTCTTACAAAATAAATACAAAAATATTATCAAATTATAATCTTTCTTGTACCACCCAGATGGGGTGACACTTGACAAGAGGAGGGGGACAATTGGCAGGGACAGATGGC